>WOXC01011292.1:0-191651 GCA_011680675.1 Gymnobelideus leadbeateri
CATATGCATTCATGTATAGATAGATGTGATATACATTTATTTCTAAACATACTTACATGTATAAATGTATAGTTTATGTGTGCATAAAATTTTCTACTTACATGCACATATCTTCTTGTGAATATATGTGTTTGGCTATTGGTTGCTCTGTATTTATACAAACTGTTTCAAAGTACAAGTGGTTACCATAAACTGAACTACAAAGCATACCACATAAAATTATGACAGGATAATACTTACATGTGTATAAATGTATATATTATTGCACATGTTTATATGTATACATATGATAATGTAAATATATGTCTATATGCATTATGCACATGCACATGGACATATAGTGTGTGTGTGCGTTCATTATGACTTAGTCAACAGTTGGAAAATCTCAGTCATAAACAGCAGGATTCAAGTGCAATTCTGATACATAATGGGTTAAGGATTATATAAGTGTCTTTTAATGATGTGGCGTATGAAATCAGTACCATGGAGGATAATGAGAGGCAGAATGGTCTGATGGGTAGATGAAGAACTATGTTCAACTCCTGCTTCTGATACATATAGATTGCTTATGGGATTGAAACATTTTGCCCCTTATGCCCTACAGGATTACCATCATAAGCTAAAGGACAGATGATGATCTTCATTGAAAGAGGAATTTTATTCCCCAGAAGATACATATGTCAAAAATCATCAATCCACACCATAGTCTAATAATAGCAGAGCTAATTCATAGGCATGACTAGGTTTACCTCTAGGTTCCTATTTTTAAAGGGATATCCTAAATGAAGCAATATAGATCTTGTCATTTTAAATGTAAGGAAAATGAGAACAATAGAGGTTAAATGATTGAACCAAGGTCATAAACCTAGCGAGGGTCAGTCATGGGACCAATATCCTTGTCTCCTGATCCTTAGACCACTGATTTTTCTATTACCCGAATCTGCAAGCCTAATTATCTAAAAGCAAGGAGTACAAGGTATTAATATTAAATTATGCTATTCATAATAGCTCTCTCATGGGTTTTAAGAATAGCAAATCTGAGATTCAGACATAAAACTTATGACATGAGGTCAGAAGATAGTCTGTTTAACAATACCATATAAAAGTGTCATGAAACTTGAATTCAAGAAGTAACATATCTGACAATTTAATAAAAACAATAAAAATAGTAGTAAAGGGTATCCAGCAAGCAAAGAAATCATGCTGTGGTGGATAGAGAACCAGGTACAGATGTAAAAGTACCTGGCTCTAGAGCTTTCTCTGACTTGTGCTTGCTGTGTGACTTGGGGCAAATCACATAAAAGTTTCTCAGTGACTTTAGACATCTCTTAGAGATTATTAATTGCAAAATATTCCTGTTCTATAATACAGGAGTTTTCTCCAAAGGGAGCTATCCATATTGACAGAATAATAGATCTGGACCAACTTTCCATCGCAAATTAATAATGAGGAGCTCTGGAGCAGTTTAGGGATCCTGTGGTCTCAAGGCTTAATATAGGCCTCTAGGTCCTCAAGTACAACCCTTTGAATGAATCTCAACTGCACAGAACAAAGCCCTCCATAAAAGGATTTATTCTACAAAACTTGAACTCAGTCAAAAGAGCATACCCAATGTCCTAGAAGGTCATGAGTGGCCTTGAGGTTCCCTATCTCTACTCTAGACTATACTGACTATCAGTGTGTTCATCAAACCTAGAAAGCCTTCTTCTCCCCTTCAGCAACAAACTCTATAAGCTTTATCACACACACACAAACACACACACACACACAAATTGTGTCATGTACATTTGAATACTTTGAAGTTCTGAAGATAATGTTGTTAATACAAAAGATTGACTGGTGCTGTAACAAGGCAGAGTAAAGATGGATAGAATCCAGAGATGAGATAGAATCATCTGAATAAGGAAAGCAAGAAAGGTAGATCCATGGATAAGTAAGAGATGATAAAATCCAGACAGGTTGGCAGCCAGCAGTAATGAAGTAGATAATAAATTTCTGACATAGTTGACTTAACTGGCATGTGAAATATGATATCTGTGATATCTGTCATTTTATCAGAAGAAAACAGATGATATAAGTAGGCAGAACTAAGGGGTGGGATTTGAAAGTGGGTATTGTGTGGGAAAGTTGTTAACAATGATCTTCATGGTCATTGTTCTCTTTATTTTAGGAATCTACTGAGTTCTGAACAACAGGGTGTTTAGTGATGGGAAGGTGAAGGCTTAAGGCATATAATCTTGCAAATTTCCTAGAGTAATCGTGGGGGAGAGGTTATTGAGACCTGTGAAATACATCACAAAATGTTTAGCTCAATTCCAAACATAGAAACCCATCAATGCAATTTTATGTTCAGAAAAGTTGTCTCCAATTCCATCAACATGGATATTCCTTTTAATGGTACAGAAGTGACATCAGCTACATTTTTAAGCAATTGCTCAAGGTTACACGGCCAGTCATTATTTATGTGTGGGTGCTCATTTTCTGAGGCTGGGACCGATCCCGTGTCGTCCCAACACTGGGGCCAGCACTCTTACTCACTGCACTGCCTAGCCGCCCCTCATCAGCTCCTTTTCATTCTTTGATCCTCTTCAATATTTCTAAACAGGGGGAGGGGAGCAGTGATTTCATTTCTGAGGGTATTCCTGATTTAGAAATGACTCTGGGAAAAAAGGACAAACAACTCATTTGTAATTGCTATCATTAGAAAACCTGGGGATAATGAAAGATTTAATATTTCATCTATAAATACACAGCTAGAATGTGCCCCGTGTGAAGGACTGAATCCAGGTTATCTTGCCTTCTAACTTTTATACCATATCACTTCTTACATTTGCCTATTCGCCCCTCTAACAGAGTTTGGTTAACTAAAAGGGAGATTCCCTGTAGAGATCTTGATATTATGTCATTACCAAAGGAACACACACACCATCTATCTGTCATCCTTAACCCTTGCTATATGTTGAACTCTATTGCTTTCTTGTTTGTCCATCACTTTGATATTGTTTTACTTTATCTCATCCTTCATTGGTGATTTGCTGCAGCTTATTAAGACTCAAAATCAGTGAACTGAGAATCAAATACTTCATCGCAACCCTAAAGTACGAGATACACATACTCCTATAAGGTCTACCATGGATTCTCCTTCCTGAGAACAATTGACCCCACCCTGACATAAAGCCATGAAGACATCACAACTCCTATGAGAGAAAGGTAGAGAGAAACAAAGAAAAGACTTGTTATTGACTCTGGTCAAAGTGGAGAGAGCAAAATTTATACCCATGAATTCTGAAAGAGAATGTCAAGAGACATTATCTTACCTGTCAATCCCTCTTTCTGGAAAAGAGAAAAGCCAAGAAGTCACTTTCTTTTCTACCTTTGTCTGAAAGAAAGAAAAGAGATTGAGCAAAATATAGCTAAACCTTCAGATAACCATATCTAGCAGCATATTTCTTTTTTGCATCCAGACTTGCCAGACCCTTATCTTAATTCCATACTCTAAGGGTGAGTTCTGAAAGTCAGAGGAAGGATATGATTTTAGCTTAATCAGTTTTATTTCAAATGGGACCTGCCTAGTTGATAAAAGAAATCTACCTGCTCAATCCATTCATATTTCTTCTGTTGAGGTCAATTTGATGAAATGTAGTTTTCTGACTGCAGTTTGATGAGTAAGTGTCAAGTTATTAAGCCCACTACTCATTTTGAATATCTATAAGAAAAATTTTTCAGTTCATAATTCTTGTATTGCTCAAAATGGCTAAATAATAGTGTTGGCAGTGTGACAGCAGGTCAAAAACAAGGCCTTCATGTAAACAATTGGTTAAAGGATATAATGGACTGGGCAAGATTCAAGTTGAATTCATGATAGTACAGGTCAGAAATTGGAATGGAATTAGACACTTATGAACTACCTCACAATTAACATTCAGAAGTCTGGTTAGTCATAAGAGGGGAAGGATGCTAAGAGAAGTAAAACATTTCTCCCATAGTGGAAGATAAAATAAGTAAATCCATGCAAAGTAGTGATTCTTTTAAGCATATCTTTCCAATCTCTTCTTGTTACTAATCTACGGTATAAAACTCAGGGAAGGGTTCTAGCCCTTGTGTCCTATGTATTTTATATGCACATAATGAACAAGATAAACCAGTGACTAGAGTCTTTGTCCCCTGAATAAATTAAATCTCAAGGACAGTTATAGTATTTTTATAAAAAATATTATCCCAACTTACATGGGTTGAGGGGAGTGGTTCAAACATCTCCCATCAGACAGGGAAACCAGCCAAAAGGTAGTCAGGTCCCGAAGGGAGGACCGTGAGTTTGGGATAAGGACTGTAGATCTTGATATAATTTCAATGATTTTATACTATTATTTTTGTCTTTTCCCTCAGAACTAATTGTTTCCCACTTCTGATCTAGAGAGAACTTCATTAAAGTTTTTTATACCAAATTTCTTCTTTATATACTATGCTCCTGATTTTAAATATGTTCTTTCATGCAAAGACCACAACATGCTACTTAGGAACTCCAGTAGTATGCAAATAGTGCCATAAGAATTACCCCAAATTTTGCATCTTATTCAAAAAGGTTTTTGTCAATTTTTGAAGAGGACCAAAATGATATCATTGAAGAAACTTCATCACATTAAACTAGAAAAATGTGAATGTTTGGACCATTAGGCTTTGTTTCTCTTTTTTTCATTTATAAAGTATACTTGCCCTCTATGTCCATTCCACAGGATCATAGTTTTAGAGCTGGAAAGAAACTTGGAGGCATAGCCAAATTACATAAATGTCCTCTGAAAACTAATCACTCAAGCAACTTCCCCACACTATTTTGTTGTGCCGTTTAGTTTCTCCTGTCCTCTCTGTCTGGGGCCAACAGGTATGGAAGAAGTTTATTAGTTAGGCCCATCATGTTTCCAGGATGTGTGTGAGTGTGTGTGTGTGTGTGTGTGTGTGTGTGTGTGTGTGTGTGTGTGTGTGTATGCGCACGTGCCTGAGCACTCAAACAGAAAAGAAGAAATGGGTCTTGATTGCTGCTACTACCAGCTGTAGTTGAAAATTCATGGTTATATTTATCCCATTTGTTCCTCTTTCTAAATAGGTTATTTGGGACATTTCATTTGCTGGCTTACGTCCTGATAGCCAGAAGTGGAGCTTTCTAAAAAACAAAAACAAACAAACAAAAAAATGGTCAGGTATGATATCTCCGAGCATCTGAAATTGAGAAATATTTTCATTAGATTGAATGAAGGGAATTAGGTCATTTGGTCCTCAACATGATATTGTGTTAGAGTGCTTCCTTCTTCTGACATAACATTTTTTCTTCCTTTATTCAAAACCCACCTCACTTGTGAACCTTCTGCCACAAAACATCCTAACCTTGATATGTTAAAGAATCAATCAATGATCATATCAGTGTTAGTATTATTTATATCAGTGTGTCTCAAAATTTATCAAAATCTTTTTAAACTCATAGGATCATATAATAAAACTAAAGGGATCTTTGATATCATTAGAATAAATGTCTATAGTTAGAAGTATTATTAGAGGCCATCAATTCAACCAAGAAATTTCACAGAACAGTAAACTGAGACCAAGAGAAGATAAAGTCACACAGGCAAAAAAAAAAAAAAAAAAGCTAATGGCTTATGATCACTCTGGCAAAAATCAGAAGTGGTTGGATTTTTATCCAAGTCTTCTAATTGCAATTTTGTCATTCTTTCCATTTCATCATGCTGCCTATTGCTTATGTTATCTATTAATATCTGCTTAATTATAGTCCAGAACTTGAACTGTCTACCTGTCATCAGCTCTCACTTCCTGAATGGTTTGCTATTTTGTTTTTTACACTTATATTTTACACTCATTTACACTCATATTTCTTGAACAATATCCCTCATATTAATGCCCATTCCAAGAGATATTTTGTGGCTTTTCGTAAATCTTTTACTATATCTGCAGACATTATGATGATTACAAGTTTTATATCAGTTATTATGTGTTCTTATTTTGGCTCATTTTGCCCCCTGGTCATAAATGAATTGATTGAAAAAAAAAACAATAAGAAAGGAGATACCTAGAGAAGTTGCAGTAAATGAGAGGAGGTGAGACTTAGGCATGACAGTTACTAACTTTAAGCCACTGTAAGATGAAATAGTCAGACATGTGAACTTCAAAATAAAATTGGCTAGCTAAAATGGATAAATATATCCACATCTAAATTGATCAAAATAAGTATAGATAAACATAGATGTAGATACAAATAAATTATATAATAAATTAAGCAAAGAAAAGAGAAAAAAAAAGGAAAGGGGGGAAGAGCCAATGGAACAATCATAAACAAGTATTGAGACAGGAGTAAAAGTTATTTCAGAAGGCTACACAGAATAGGAAGTCAGTGTTAATATTATAATGTTAAAAGTAATGTGTGTATATGTGACAAAAGTAACATATTAAAAATATCAAAATTTTATATACATTGTCCCTCCTGCCCTTGCCTCTGCTTTCATTGTATATGTATATGTTCAGATTTATGTTTTACTACTTTGTAATTTAAAGTGAAATTATAAAAATGGCTTGCTAGTTATTCCTTCCTTGTGATATTCTACCTCTCCTATAACCCCTACTCCCATGCTTCCTGAATTATGTACACATCACCAAACCTCTCCTACTCACACATTCTCATGGTTAACATGCTTTTCCTGTCCATCTCTATCTCCTACAAACCATGCCCCCTATTACCTCAATATTGCAGCTTAGGAGCTACCTCTTCATTTGTGCTATTTCTTAAAATTAATATATGTTCATTTCTATTTTCTTTTTTGTTTACAATGTGTGTCCCCTTAATAGAATGTAAACAATCTGGTGACAAGGGTTATTGTTTTTTTCTTTTTTATATCCTTATGATCTACCATGATCTTTGAAACACAGTAATTGAATAATAAATATTTTTAACTGAATTGAATTGCTGAAGTAGTGTATTTTGATATAATCCTATTGTCTTCCATTTCTGTTCTTCCCAATTTTTTCTAGATGTCTGCCATGTCTTTTAATGTTTCCTAAGTCATTTGCAAACCTCTGACACTAAAGAAAAAAGAACCCCATTTTCCTCACTTCCTCTTAGAAAGAATCCCATAATTAGGGATGTCCAAAATTCAGCCAACAAGAATATGAAGGTATCATTGTCTGTTTATGTCTACAACAATCTGCAAACATATTTTCAGTGAATGTTTAACATTGTGTTTCATTGAATAGAATGTTGCTACTTTAATTTCTGGTGACATATTTATGGAGATGGGATTAAGGGAGCAGAAAAAGATGACTGTCATTGGCCTGCAGTAAGACCATTTTAGTCTATCTGGCAAAACCCCTATGTTACAAGAGGAAACATTTATCTGAAGGGTGATTTGAAGTATATCATGAGGTGCAGGAGGGAGCATGACTAGGAAAGTTCATTGAAATATTGTATTTAGGATGGCGGAGTAGAAACAGCACGTCCAAGGCACTCTCTCCCCAGATCACCTCCAAACTATGTAAAAGGGGACTCTGAACAACTTCTGGAGCCCCAGCACCCACAGAACTGAAGGGGAAAAGGTGATAAGGATAGGGAAGGGTAATAGGTTCTGCCAGGGACCCTGATCACTATCAGTGACCAGAAACCCTGCAATTCTGTCTGGAAAGAATTCACAAGGCTCAAGCAAACTTTGAAGCCAAGATTGTAAAATTTATTGTTACACTGCACAGCAAGCAGGCAAGGATTCTTAGGGAACCTGCAACCTTACAGAAATCGCAGGCATAGATTTAAGGAGTCAAGATAGTAAACAAGGTGTCAATTATTCTAACTAGGTGAGTAAGGGTGGGATCAGGGAGGAGTTAAAGAGTGGTCAGTGCTTAAAGGACCATGCACTTTTAATATCAACTGTGCAGGCATATTGCCCATGATTCACTGGAAAATAGCCCAAGGGGGGGCTACTTGAAGGTGTGGTTTTAGGCCTGACACATCACTAAAGTCAGTCCTTAGTCACAGCCACAAAGGAGTGCCCAGTCTGCCACCCCTCAGTGTCAGGCTTGAAAAGATAGATGTTGGGAATCAAGGCCATCAGAGATACAGTGTGGGTATAATTGGCTAAGGAGTTACCCTATAGATAGTGTACTGAAGAATTCATGGTGCAGCTGGCCACTCTAACTAAGGGAGATAACATTTGCCTAAGCTAAAAATGTTTATAGATAGTTTTGTGAAGGATTCATGGGTAGCTTATTGTTTCAAGCAGAGATAAACAGTTCATGAGTTGTTGCTGGGCAGAGTGCTGGTAGGGGGAAGGGGCAGAGTTAATGCTTTGAGACTGGGGAGGGGGAAGTGTGATTTTACAGACTGCTTTTACAAATTGATTTTACAGACATAGATCCCAAAGCACCCCATTTACAAACTGTTACAAATTGATATTACAGACTGATGTTACATAGATTGATGTTACAAAAACATATATACATCCCAAGTACCCCATCAGAACCACACAGAGAAGCTAACCTCCTGCTGAGGACAGCCTAGCAGCCCTGCAGGAAGGACCAGTGCAGTGCTCTGGGAGCCAGCAGCTCAGGGCACAGTACATGGAGAGCCAAGCCCAGGTCCTCCTGAGCCGTGGTTTTACCCCCAGGGTGGCCAGGTCAGCAGCTGGATGGAGGGACCCCAGAACACCAGCAGCTGTGGCAATTCCAGATTTATCAACACAGACATGCCTAGGACAAAGTGAGAGGATAGTGCCCTATGCACTTTGGGACCAGTATTTGGGGAACGTGTCAGCTTCCTCCCCTAGGGGCTGGAAGCCGATGAGAAGACCCACCATTTTGCAGTTTTCAGGGGCAGCTCCAGCTCCTGGCCTGCGAACTGTAGGGAGATCCAGTGATTAGTCTTGAGGGGTAATCGCTCTTGCTTTAACCTCCCTGGATCTGGATTTTGGTCTGGGATGGAGGTCTTGGGGTGGGTATCCAGCTTGCCAGAAACGGAAGCTGTGAAGACCACAACATTCAGGACAGAAGCTCCCCTGTCTGGTGGCAGAGTCCTACTGTGGCAACAAGCCCCAAAGTCAAGTAATTAAGTGGTAACATGCCAAGGCAAAGGAAACAAATTAAACAGAAAAATGAAACCCTAGATTCCTACTTTGGGGGCAAAGAGGGTTGAAGCACAGGGAAAGAGGACTGTGAGGTCAGAAGTCCTGCTCCAAAAGCCCCGGGGGAAAACATGAGTGGGTTGCAGGTCATAAAGGACCTTAAGAAGGACTTTAAAAACTAAATAAGAGAAGTGGAGGAATAATTGGGAAGAGAAATGAGAAGGATGCAGGAAAAGTATGAAACAAGGGTCAACAGCCTGACTGAGGAAAACAACACTTTAAAAATAGACTAACTCAAATGGCAAAGGAGGCCCAAAAGGGCAATGAGGAGAAGAATGCCTTAAAAAGTCAAATTTGCCAGATGGAAAAAGAATCTCAAAAGCTCACTGAGGAGATTCATTCCTTCAGAGTTAGACTGGAGCAAATGTAAGCTAGTGACTTTATGAGAAATCAAGATGCTGTTAAGCAGATCCAAACAAATGAAAGAATAGAATGCAATGTGGAATATCTCATGGGAAAAACCACTGACCTGGAAAATAGATCCAGGAGAGATAATTTAAAATTATTGGACTACCTGAAAGCCATGATCAAAGAAAGAACCTAGAAATCCTCCTTCAAGAAATTCTCAATGAAAATTGCCCTGATGTTTTAGATCCAGAGGGCAAAATAGAAGATGAAAGAATCCAGAGATCTCCTCCTGAAAAAGATCCCAAAATGAAAACTCCCAGGAATATTATAGCCAGGTTCCAGAATCCCCAGGTCAAGGAGAAAATACTATAAGCAGCCAGGAAGGAACAATTTCAATATTGTGGAAACACAATCAGAACAGCACAGGACCTGGCAGCTTCTACACTGAGGGACTGAAAGGCATGCAATATGATATTCCAGAGGGCAAAAGAACTGGGACTGAACCCAAGGGTTACCTACCCAGCAAAACTGAGTATTTTGTTTCAGGGGAAAATATGGTCATTCAGTGGAATAGAGGACTTTCAAGCATTCTTGAGGAAAAAACCAGAGTTAAATAGAAAATTTGACATCCAGACACAAGAAGCAAGAGATGCCTGAGAAGGTAATCAGGGAAAATAAATCAAAAGGAACTTATCAAAGTTGACCTATTTACATTCCTACATGGAAAAACAATAACTGTGACTGACGAAACCTTTCTCAGTATGAAAAAAATGGAAGAAGGGTCTATGGTCATATGAATACATATGTGAATGTGTGTATATATGTTTACAGTTATACATGGATAGAGGGCATAGGTTGAATTTGATGGGAAGGTAGGATACTTAAGGGGTGAAGTTAAGAGGTGAGAGAGGAAAGTGGCAAGAGGAGATGGGGAGAGACAGGATAGGGTAAACTATCTTATGTAGAAGAAGCAAGGTGAAGTGGCTGCAGGGGAGGGGAAGAATAGGAAGGAAAAAAGGCAAAATCACATTCTCATTGAATTTGGTTCAGGGAGAGAATGACATACATACTAAATGTGATATCTTACCCTGCTGGAGAGTAGGGGAAAGGGGGATGAGAGGAGGGATGATAGATGGGAGGGCATTCTTAGGGGGAGGGGAGTTTGGAAGTGCCCACTATAGAAGAGGGACAAGATCAAGTAGAGAATGGATTAGGTGGGGGGTGGAATGGGTGGGAGGGAATTATAAGCAGAGTTGTACAATATATCTACTATGGTAATGTTTTGCATAGCTAGACATGTACAACATATACTGAATTACTTATCTTCCCAGAGGAAATTGGTGACAAGGGAGGAAGGGAATGGATCTGAAAATAGAAGTCTTAAAATTAAATGTTTCAAATATATATAAATACTATTATTAATACTCTTTTGCTTGTAATTGGGATATAAGATGTGCAGGTATGGGGCCTAGAGATTCACCTTGCCCTAATAGAAAAGTCAAAGGGGGTATGGGAGAAGATATGGGAGAGAGCAGATTGGAGGAAGTGATATCTTGTGGGACTGCTATTCTGGGATGGGGGGTAGGGGAAAAATGGGGGAAAATTGTAACTCAAAATCTGGCGGAAATGAATGATTTAAAACAGAAGTTAATAAAGCATTTGGTTAAAAAAACATAAATAAATGGGTACATGACTTGCCCCCCTTAATGCCAAAGACCTTGAGCAAAAGAATAGTTCCCCTCATATATGTTTTGGGAAGTATATAACAAAGAACAGAGCAGAGTAGATGGCATTACAAGATTAAGGGCAACATGACTGATTAGAGAGATGAGGGGCAGAGAACAATATGACTGATTGGAAGTTTGGTACTGGGGGCTAGCAGCAACACACACACCACCACCACCACTTTTTTTTTTTTTTTGCTTTTTGGAGGGCAGTTGGGGTTAAGTAACTTGCCCAGGGTCACATGGCTAGGTTTTTTGTTTGTTTGTGCATTGTCTGAGGCCGGATCAGAACTCAGGTCCTTCTGACTCCAGGGCCGATGCTCTACTCACTGCACCACCTAGCCATCCTGACCACCACTATTTTATCCCACAAGGCTAAGAGTTTTTCTTTGTTTTATTCCAGGTACAAGATAGTGGAACCAATTTTTGCACAACAAATCAGACCTCCTTGAAGCAAAGCTTGGTGAAGTAAAATATTAACTCCACATTCCCTTGCTTTCTCACACATTCTCCAAGGTCAGTTAAATTCCTTGAGGCAAAAATACATGGAATTATAAATATAACCCAATATGGGCCAGTTAAACTCTGAACTAAATTCAGAGACAAAGAGCCACGATTTAAGCAGCTACAAGAAAGAAGCAATTACAGGGCAAAATCAGTTACTTCTAAATAGGATCAATAAGAAAATAATACAGGATAAGTTTTAATCCTCTCCCCTCCTGAGGTTGCTTTTTCTTTACACCTTTTAACATTTATGATAATATGCATGAGATTAGTGCTAATACAAAGAAAATTCCTCTTTTCCCAAACTCCAGTCTGAGTGTGACAACTGGTTCACTGATGCAAATAAGAAAATTTATTTCAAGAAGAAATGTGCACATTCCAAGCTCACCTGTTTTTCAGGAGTAACAAAGACACATACTAATATCATAACATCTGCCTCAAATCACTTCCCTATACACACTACCTTCCTTGGGACAGAAAAATAACTTCATAGCTTTAAAAAAAAAAAATATATATATATATATATATATATATATATATATATATATATATGTATGATTTCCTTTTCTTACATCATGAGAGTGTCCAATGTATGCTTCCCCCCGCCCCTGAGAGTCATCCAAGAGACAAATAATTATTTGGTTTCTAGAGAGATGAAAATCAAGATAACGGATAGTTGGAGAAAGTTTATAAATGTGCAGTGTGCAACACCTTTGGAGCCCCACCTCTATCAAGGTGTAGAGTTGAAGTGTCTTCTGATATCTTCATTTGAGTCCTGTGTGTTTTTTATAATTTTGTTACATTTACTTTTGATTCTTTGGAGTGTCATTTTTCTTTCCATTCATTTTTTTTTGAAATTGGCTTTTTTATTCTTACATTTTCTGAATTCATATATTTTATTAAGCATATATCACTCATCTGTGGGCCATCAATATAGCTTCTAGTATGTAGTACATTGCTAGAATATTTCAAAAATTAGGCAAATTTCTCCCTACTCCTAGAGTAACATAAATCACAATATAGGATAAAAGACCACAAATGGGTTTCAGGGTTCAGTTTCCCTCTGTAGGAAGTTTTCAGACAAATGTTATGGTCCTGGTCATGATCTGGGGATTCTTTATCCTCATCTGTTATCTCATCTTGTCAACAGTCAGGATATTTTTATTCTTGGAGTAGAGGCCAATAGAAAAAATAAGCCAGAAAGTTTTAATAAGGAAACTGATGAATGTGTAGGTAGGTATCTAGTGTCTGCATCACAAAATCATGTATCTCCTACATCAGAATCCAAGAAGACCCTTACTTTGTAGAGCTTCCCTCTGAAGTGAATACTGATCTTAGTCATGGTGTAAACCAGGGCTTCTTAATCATTTTCCACCTGGGACCACTTTTTGCCTTTTGGCAGCATTTGTTAGTGTTGTATGGCCTGAGGGCATAAAAAGCATAAAGTGTAAAGTGCATATGATTTGTTTTCAGGACCAAAGCTCTGGTGAAGTTGTGGATGCAATCAGGCAAGCCGTGCCAGAAACACCTTGGATTCACTATGCATTTGATTTTTAGTTAATTTTTGGCAATTATGTGTTGAGAAACCTTTTACTGTTTCACAATTTTTCTGCAACTCCGTATGGGGCCACAGCCCACAATATAAGAAGCCTTGTTATATATTGTAGACCATATAATTTGACTCTTTGACCCAAAAGCTAGTATCCAGTAGGAGATACTGAAATCTTCCAATTCCACTCAGAGGTCTTATAAAGAAGAACAACATATCAAGCACAACTGTTTTCCATGGTCAAACCCCCCCGCAATAATGTTTCCCGGACTTGAAATTCTATAGATCAAATGAAACTCATGTAGATAAAATCTTTCCACAATAGTATGCAACTTCTTGCATACATCTATTTCTCTCACATAATTCCAGTATGGGCAGTTTCAGAATCCAGAATTATTTCCTTGTGACATTTTGTCTTTTTGCTCTAATTTACACTCTTTGTCAAGTGAAGTTTGAGCACTTTGAAGGACTGTGCCACTATCTCCCAGTTGTTGGATGGGCCAGAGATTCTTCACAACAGAAAATTGTTGGCACTTGTGACATTTAAAACTGGCCCTAGAAACCCCAGGGATGTGTTGGAGGATATATTGTGACCACTTTCTGTATACATAGTACATATGAAGAAATCTAGACAGATGGGATACTAAATCTTCTAAAATACTTGAAGTGAGGTAGAAATCTGTGTGGATTCTGTAGAGATCATAGAACCAGAGCAGTGTGTCTTTTTTTTTAACTTTTTTTGTCTTTGTTAATTTGTTCATTTGCTTTGAGTTTACAAGATTTAGTTCACCAGCTTTTTGAGTTTCAAATGTTCTTCTCCTCCCTCCCTTTCCTCCCCTCCCATGGCAGCACATAATCAGGTATAGGATATGCAGATACTTTCACATTAGACATTGGTCAGGTTGTAAAGATGAATTGTATCAGATGGAATGAACAATGGGAAAGAGGAGACCAAACCAAAAGAGAATAAGAAAGAGAGCAGGCAATTTGCTTCAATCTACATTCAAACACTGTTCTTTCTGGTTCTTTTTCTGAATGTAGACATCTCTCTCCATCATGAGTCTTTTGGAGTTTACCTATAGTCCTGCATTACTGAGAAGAGTCTGGTCTATAAAAGTTGGTCACTACTCGTACGTTGTGTCTGTAATTGCATACAAATTGTTCCTAGTTCTGCTCTTCTCACTCAGCATCAGTTTATATAAGCATCTGCAGGGAGATATGAAGTCCATCTGCTCTTCGTTTCTTATGGTGCAATAAAATTCTATTACATTCATATACCATAACTGGTTTACTCATTCCCCAATTGATGGGCATCCCCTTAATTTCCAATACTTTGCTACCACAAAAAGAGCTGATATAAATATTTTTGTACATATCGGTCTTCCTCCAGCTTCTGTGATCTCTTTGGGATACAGCCCTAGCAGCGGTATTGCTGGGACAAAGGATATGAAATTACTCATAGCCCATTGGGCATAGTTCCAGATTGCACTCTAGAATTGTTGGATCAGTTCACAACTCCTACATCAATATATTAATGTTCCCATTTTTTCCACATCCTCTCCAACATTTATCATTTTCCTGTTTTTGTCACCTTAATCAATCTGACTGGTGAGATGTGATACGTCAGAGTTGTTTTGATTTGCATTTCTTTAATCAATAGTGATTTAGAGTATTTTTCATATGCTTATAGATATCTTTAATTTCTTCCTCTGAGAACTGTCTGTTTATATCCTTTGACAATTTATCAGTTAGGGGATGACTTGTATTCCTATAGATTTAACTGATTTCTCTGTATATTTTTAGAAATGAGGTCTTTATCAGAGACATTGGTTGTGAAAATTATTTCCCAATTTCCCACTTCCCTTTTAATCTTGGTAACATTGGCTTTGTTTTTACAGAAGCTTTTCAGCTTCATGTAATCAGAGTTATCCATTTTGCATTTTATAATGCTCTCTAATTCTTGTTTGGTCATGAAATCTTCCCCTCTCCATAAATCTGACAGGAAAACTTTTCCTTGCTTTCCCAGATTGCTTACAGTATCATACTTTATACCTAGATCATGTACCCATTTACACTTAATTTTGGTATACTGTGTTAGATAATGGTCTATGCCCAGTTTCTGCCATACTATATTCTAGTTTTCCCAGCAGATTTTGTCAAATAGTGAGTTCTTATGCCAAAAAATAGGGTCTTTGCTTTTATCAAAGAGTATATTGTTATAGTCAATGACTGCTGGGTCTCATGTACCCAATCTATTCCATTGATCCCCTGCTCTATTCCTCAACCAGTACCAAGTAGTTTTGATGACTGTTGCTTTATAATACAGATTAAAATTTGGTATAGTCAGGCCACCTTCTCTAGCATTTCTTTTCATCAATACCCTTGATATTCTAGAGCTTTTGTCCTTCCAAATGAATTTTGTTACTATTTTTTCTAGGTCTCTAAAGTAATTTTTTGGTAAATTGATTGGCATGGCACTAAATATGTAATTTAATTTAGGTAAAATTATCATTTTTATTATATAAGCTCGACCCAGCTATGAGCAATTGATGTTTTTTCCAATTAGTTAGATCTGACTTTATTTGTGTGAAAAGTGTTTTGTAGTTTTGTTTATATAGGTCCTGAGTTTGTTTTGGCAGTTAGATTCCCAAGTATTTTATAATGTCTACAGTAACTCTAAATGTCATTTCTTTTTCTATCTCTTGCTGTTGGATTTCATTAGAAATATACAGGAATGCCGAGGATTTATGTGGGTTTAATTTATATCCTGCAATTTGGCCAAATTTATTTATTGTCTTAAGTAGTTTTTTACTTGATTCTTTAGGATTTTCTAAATATATCATCATATCAACCAAAAAGAGTGATAACTTGGTCTCTTCTTTGCCTAGTTTGGCTCCTTTGATTTCTTTTTCTTCTCTGATTGCTACTGTTAACATTTCTAGCACCAGATTGAATAATAGGGGTGATCATGTACAACCTTGTTCACCCCTGATGTTATTGGAAATGCTTCCAGCTTATCCTCATAACATATAATACTTTCTTATCGCTTTAAATAGATTCTACTTATTATTTTAAGAAGGCTCCATTTATTCCTATACTTTCTAGTGTTTTTAATAGGAATGGATGTTGTACTTTTTCTAAAGCCTTTTATGCATCTATTGAGATAATCATGTGGTTTCTTTTAGTTTTATTGTTGATATGATCAATTATACAGATGGTTTTTCTAATATTAAGCCATCTTTGCATTCCTGGAATAAATCCTACCTGATCAAAATATATTATTTTTGTGATAAGTTGCTGTAGTCTTTTTTCTAATATTCTATTTAAAATTTTTGCATCTATATTCATGTGGGAAATTGGTCTATAATTTTCTTTTTCTGTTTTATCTCTTCCTGATTTAGGTATCAGTACCAAGTTTGTGTCATAAAAAGAATTTGGCAGGACTCCTTCTTGACTAATTTTCCCAAATAGTTTGTAGAGTATTGGAATCAGGTGTTTTTTAAATGTTTGATAGAATTCATTAGTAAATCCATCTGACCCTGGAGCATTCCTAGAGAGTTCACTGATGGCTTGTTAAATTACTTTTTCTGAGATGGAGTTATTTAAGTAATTTACTTCCTCTTCAGTTAATCTGGGCAGCTTATATTTTTGTAAATATTCATCCATTTCACTAAGATTGTCCAATTTATGAGAATATAATTTGGCAAAATAATTCCTAATTATTGCTTTAACTTCCTCTTCATTGGAGGTAGATACACCCTTTTCATTTTTGATACTCATAACTTGGTTTTCTTCTTTCTTTTCATCATATTGGTTAAGGGTCTATAAATTTTTTTCATTTTTTTCACAAATCTAGCTCTTAGTTTTATTTATTAATTCAATGGTTTTCTTAATTTCAATTTTTATTAATCTCTCCTTTGGTTTTCATTATTTCTAATTTAGTATTTAATTGGGGATTTTAAATTTGTTCTTTTTCTAGCTTTTTCAATTGCATGCCCAATTCATTGACCTCCCTTTTCTCTAATTTATTCATGTATGCAGTCAAAGATAGAAAATTTCCCCTAAGAGCCTCCTTTGCTTTATCCCACAAATTTTTGTATGTTGTCTCATTATTGTCATTCTCTTGAATGAAACAATGATTGTTTCTATTTCTTTTTTGACCTACTCATTCTTTAGGATTAAATTGTTTGGTTTCAATTAGTTTTTAGTCTGTTTTTCCATATCCTTTATTGCATATGATTTTTATTGCATCATGATCTGAGGATAATGCATTTAATATCTCTGCCTTTCTGCACTGAATTGTGAGGTTTTTTTATGTCCTAGTACATGGCTGATTTTTGAGTTTGTTCCAATGTACCACTGAGAAGAAGGTATATTCCTTTTTATCTCCATTCAGTTTTCTCAGGAGATCTATCATACCTACCCTCTCTCAAATTCTGTTGACTTCCTTAAGATCTTTCTTGGTTTTTTTTTCTCGTTCAAAATTTCAAGTTCAGAGTGGGGGAGATTAAGGTCTCCCACTAGTATATTTTTGCTATCTATTTCTTCCTCTAATTCCCTTACATTCTCCTCTAGGAATCTGGATTCTATGCCACTTGGTGCCTATATGTAAAATAATGATATTTCTTCATTCTTTATGGTGCCTTTTAGCAGGATATAGTTTCCTTCCTTATGTCTTTTAATTAGATCAAATTTTGCTTTTGTTTTATCTGAGATAAGGAATGTGACCCCTGCATTTTTTTTACTTTAGCTGAAGCATGATATATTTTACTCCAGCCTTTTACCTTTACCCTGTTTGTATCCCTCTGTTTCAGATGTGTTTTTGTAAACAGCATATTGTAGGATTATGGTTTTTAATCCATTCTGCTATCTGCCTCTGTTTTATGGGAGAATTCATTCCATTAACTTTCACAGTTATGATTACTACCTGTCTCTTTCCCTTCATCCTATTCCCTCCCCTGTTTATGTTTTTATTTTTCTCCCCTTCTCTCTTCTCCTCCTTAAGAGTTTTCCTTTTGACCACCACGTCCCTTCTTATCATCCTTTTCTTCCCATTTCCCCTTATTTCTTCCCTCCTATCTAACCACCCTCCACTTTCTTAGCCCTTCCCCCCTCCTACAGGCTGGAGGATATTTTCTTTTTTTTTTTTTTTTAAGCAATTGGGGTTAAGTAACTTGCTCAAGGTTACACGGCTAGTCATTATTTATGCGTGGGTGCTCATTTTCTGAGGCCGGATCTGATCTCGGGTCATCCCAACTCCGAGGCCGGCGCTCTTACTCACTGCACCACCTAGCTGCCCCTTTAGGGCAATTGGGGTTAAGCAACTTGTCCAAGGTCACACGGCTAGGTTTTTTTGTTTATGTGGATTAAGTGTCGGAGGCCGGCTCTGAACTCAGGTCCTTCTGATTCCAGGGCCGGCACTCTATTCACTGCGCCACCTAGCCGCCCCCTGGAGGATATTTTTATACTTAATGAAATATGTTATTTCTTCTTTGCATGAAGAGTGACAGGAACAAATCTCATGCAAACCTCCTCTCCCTCCCATCTTTCCCTCTATTATGATACATGTTGTGTCTCTTCCTGATAGAGACCTATGCTTTACTGGTTGTGTTATTTCCTCCTTACAGCAGAACCAATGAGGGAAAAGCTCATATAATACTCACCTCCCTTCCTTCTTTCCCTCTACTATGTTGTTTTTATGCCTCTTTGAGTGGCATAATTTACTCTTTTCCATTTCATTCTTTCCTCTTCTTACATTGTAGTCCCTTTGTAGCCCTTAATAAGTTTTTTTAATCATCATTTTGTGTAATTTATACTCATCCCCTCTACTTGTCTAAAAACAGTTTGCTCTTATTAAATAATAGTGTGTGTGTGTGTGTGTGTGTGTGTGTGTGTGTGTGTTTTCCTACCTTTCTATGTCTCTCTCACATCTTGTGATTGGAGGTTGAATTTTTCATTGAGCTCTGGCTTCTTCATCAAGAAGGTCTGGAAATCTGTTATATCATTAAATGACCATCTCCTTTTCTGGAAGAATATGTTCAGTTTCACTGGGTACATGAACCTTGGTAGTAATCCAAGCTCTTTTGACTTGTAAAAAATTGTATTCCACTTCCTCTGATCTTTCAGTGTAGAGGCTTCCATATCCTGTGGGATCCTCACTGTGGTTCCACGATATTTGAATTGTTTCTTTCCAGCCACATGAAGAATTTTCTACTTTACCTGGTACTTCTGGAGTTTGGCCACAGCATTTCCAGAACTTTTCAATTTGGATCTCTTTCAGGAGGTGTCCAGTGGATTCTCTCGATTTCTATTTTACCCTCTGGTTCTAGTATCTCAGGGCAGTTTTCTTTAATGAGCTCTTGGAAGATGATGTCCAGGCCCATTTTTTCATCATGATTTTCTGTTAGGCCTATGATCCTCACATTATCTCTCCTGGATCTGTTTTCCAGGTCAGTTATTTTTCTATTGAGATATTTTACCTCTTTTCATAATTTTTCATTCTTGATGTTTTGTTTGAATAATTCTTGGTTCCTCATAGTGTTATTTGCTTCAATTTGATTGATTCTAGTTTTTCATGAATTATTTTCCTCAGTTTTTGGAGCTCCTTTTCCATATCACACATTTTTCTTTTTAAGGAACTGTTTTCTGCATTGTAATGTTTTATTAATTTTGCAATTTTGATTTTAAAAGAATTATTCATTCAGACCACCTCCAAACCATGTAAAAGGGGACTCTGAACAACTTCTGGAGCCCCAGCACCCACAGAACAACACAAAGAAGCTAACGTCCTGCTGAGGACAACCCAGCAGCCCTGCAGGGAAGGCCAGCACAGTGCACTGGGAGCCGGCAAGCCCAGGGCCTCCTGAGCAGTGGTTTTAGCCCCAGGGTGGCCAGGCCAGCAGCTGGGCTGAGGGACCCCAGAACAACAGCAGCTGTGGAGATTCCAGAATTATCAACACAAACATGCCTAGGACAAAGTAAGAGGTTAGTGCCCTATGGACTTTGGGACCAGTATTTGGGAAATGCATGGGCTTCCTCCCCTGGGGACTAGAAGCCACTGAGGAGACACAGCACACTCGCCATTTTGCAGCTCCAGTGGCAGCTTCAGTTCCTGGCCTATGAACTGTAGGGAGATTCAGAGATCAGTCTTGGAGGCAAAGAGGATCAAAGCATTGAACAGGAGGAGGACTGTGAGGTCAGAAATCCTGCTCCAAAAGCCCCAAAGGAAAATATGAGCAGGTTACAGGCCATAGAGGACCTTAAGAAGCAGATAAGAGAAGTGGAGGAAAAATTGGGAAGAGAAATGAGAAGGATGCAGGAAAAGTATGAAATGAGGGTCAACAGCCTGACTGAGGAAAATAACACCCTAAAAAATAGACTAACTCAAATGGCAAAGGAGGGCCAAAAGGTCAATGAGGAAAAGAATGCCTTAAAAAGCCAAATTTCCCAGATGGAAGGAGAATCTCAAAAGCTCACTGAGGAGATTCATTCCTTCAGAGTTATACTGAAACAAATGGAAGCTAATGACTTTATGAGAAATCAAGATGCTGTTAAACAGATCCAAACAAATGAAAGAATAGAAGGCAATGTGAAATATCTCATGGGAAAAACCACTGACCTGCAAAATAGATCCAGGAGAGATAATTTAAAAATTATTGGACTACCTGAAAGCCATGATCAAAGAAAGATCCTAGAAATCCTCCTTCAAGAAATTCTCAAGGAAAATTGCCCTGATGTTTTAGATCCATAGGGCAAAATAGAGGTTGAAAGAATCCACTGATCACCTCCTGAAAAAGATCCCAAAAAGAAAACTCCCAGGAATATTATATCCAGGTTCCAGAATCCCCAGATCAAGGAGAAAATACTACAAGTAGCCAGGAAGAAAAAATTTCAGTATTGTGTAAACATAATCAGAATAGCACAGGACCTGGCAGCTTCTACACTGAGTGATTGAAGGGCATGGAATAGGATATTCCAGAGGGCAAAAGAGCTGGGAATGAACCCAAGGGTCACCTACCCAGCAAAACTGAGTATTTTGTTTCAGGGGAAAATATGGTCATTCAGTGGAATAGAGGACTTTCAAGCATTCTTGAGGGAAAAAACAGAATTGAATAGAAAATTTGACATCCAGACACAAGAAGCAAGAGATGCCTGAGAAGGTAATCAGGGAAAAGAAATCAAAAGGAACTTATCAAAGTTGAACAATTTACATTCCTATATGGAAAAACAATAACTGTGACTGATGAAATATTTCTCACTATGAAAATAATAGAAGAAGAGTGTATGGTCATATGAATACATATGTGAATGTGTGTATATATGGTTATAGTTATAAATGGATAGAGGGCATAGGTTGAATTTGTTGGGAAGGGATGATACTCAAGGGGTGAATTTATGAGGTGAAAAAGTGGCAAGAGGAGATGGGGAGAGACAGGGTGGGGTAAACTATCTCATGTAGAAGAAGCAAGGGGAAGTGGTTGCAAGGGAGGGGAAGAATAGGATGGCAAAAAGGTAAAACCACATTCTCATTGAATTTGGTTCAGGGAGAGAATGACATACATACTAAATGGGATATCTCAACCTACAGCATGATAAGGGGAAGGGGGATGAGAGGAGGGATGATATATGGGAGGGCATTCTTAGGGGGAGGAGAGGTTGGAAGTGCCCACTATAGAAGAGGGACAGGATCAAGTAGTGAATGGACCAGGTGAGGGGTGGGATGAGTGGGAGGGAATTATAAGCAGCCTTGTACAATATATCTACTATGATAATGTTTTGCATAGCTAGACATGTACAACATATACTGAATTACTTATGTCCCCAGAGGGAATTGGTGACAAGGGAGGAAGGAAATGGATCTGAAATTCAAGGTCTTAAAATTAAATGTTTCAAATACATATAAATACTATTATTAATACTCTTTTGCTTGTAATTGGGAGATAAGATGTGCAGGCATTGGGTCACAAAGATTCACCTTCCTCTAATGGAAAGTCAAAGGGGGTATGGGAGATGATATGGGAGAGAGTAGATTGGAGGAAGAGATATCTTGGGGGACTCCTATTCTGGGAGGGTGGGTAAGGGAAAACCAGGGAGCGGAATGATTGTAATTCAAAATCTGGCGGAAATGAATGATATAAAACAGAAGTTAATAAAGCATTTGTTTAAATAAAAAAAAAAACAACAAAAAATTATTCATTTTACCTTCTATCTCTCTGATTTGGTTTTCAAAGATCCTTTTGAGCTCATCTACAAGTGCTTTCTGTGCTTGAGACCAGTTCCCAGTTGAGGCTTCAGCTGTGGTTGTGGAGTCATCACTGTCTCCTTCTGAATTTCATTCCTCCCTCTAACTATAGTAGGACTCCAGAGTCTTTGTCTTTGCAGTCTGCTTTCAACCAATTTTGAATCAGGGCCCTAGCCATGCCCTTCTTCTAGGGTTCCCAAGCCTGTACTGTTTAAGGTTTTGCCCTGGGGCAATAATTACTATGTTTTCAGGGACAGAGGGGGGATTGGAGAAGCCAAGGTTCACTCTGCCATCCTGGTCCCTGGAGGTCCAGATAGGGGCTTTTTTAAATTTCTGGGCTGTGGATTGGTAGACCCAGGAGTAGTCACTGTCCCTCCCAAGGGCCCTGCATTTGATTCTTACCCTGATCCATCCAGTTCCATCCCTTCATGGATAGGACTGGCAGTGGCACCTATAGTTGGTAGATCAACTTCACCCTGTTGATCAGGCCTCATCCTGGCCTGGGTCTGCATGCTGTGGTGTCCTCGCCTTGGTTTGCGCACCTTGGCGTCTGCAGTGCAGTGTGTCTTAATGGTTCAAGTAACCTGTTCCTAAGAATTGAAAAAGCAAAATCCATGACTTGTATAGCAGAAATGACAAGCCTATCGGATGAAAAAAAAAAAATGAATCTATGGTCTTTCCAAACACGGAAAATGGAGAGAACTTGGTTGGGAATGCAAATGAAGGTGTAGCATACCTCTTGGTGTCTCTGATTTGGACCTTTCCCTGTGCTTGGGGCTCTGGGACAGTTTTTGTACTCCTTTAAAATTTTTTAATTTAATTTTCAGCATCACCACCATTGAAAAAGCAAGAAAAACAAAGTTACAAATGTGAATAATTAAGCAAACAAGTTAACATATTCCTTGCCTTCCAAAAAAAATAGAGTTATTTTTTTCTCAAAAGCAGTGGTCTTGCCAAGTTATTTTTCTATTTGATAAACTGATGTAGCTTCCTAATAGTTCCATGATTTTATAGGAATGAATTGGCTACATGGGGAATGTAAGTATAATTGTCATGGGTGTCAGTATGGTTTTGAATGGGAGTGTGATACTGCACCTGACATCATTTTCCAAAATTAGAAGTATAAACTCTGCTGTTTGCTAAATTCTTTTAAATCTTGGCCCCAACTTATCTATCCAGCTTCCTCACAGTTTTCTCCCATTCATGTGCACTATGGTCCTGACAAGTTGACTTTCTTACTGTATTTTCCAAAATGAATTTCACATCTACCATTTAGGCTTTTGCATTGGAAGTGCACCATGCCTGGATATTATACTCTTCTCAAATCTCCAGTTTCCTTCAAGGCTTATATCAAAAGCTACCTTCTCTCTAGTCCTTTCCCTGATTCCTCAAGGTGATCATGCATTTAGTTCTCAAATTACCTTGTATTTATTTTTGTATATACATATATATGTATAGATACATATATGTACATGTATATACACATATGTGTATACATGTACATATATGTACATGTATGCACAAATATACGTATACACACATATATGTATGTATACATACCTACATATGCAGATATGGAACATTGCATACATATACATTGCATTATAGGTGTTTTAAAATGTCTAACTATATGTCTAACATATTATATAATATATGCACATGTATGTTGTGCAATACTATATACCTTCTCCTTCAGATAAAATATTGAAACAAGGAGGCTGCTTGACTTTTTGTTTTGCATCCAGAATTTTTGAAACATAGTAGGCACTTTACACGGCACTTGATTTGCATGGCACTTGAGTTTCCAAAAGCTCTTTTCTGACAACATTCCTGTAATGAAGGTAATGTATTATTACTGTTATGTAGAAGCAAAACTAAAGCTCACAGATGTAGAATCAGAGGAATGTGGATGGTGAGAAACGAGACATCCCCATAAGAGGGTACAAACACAGAACTTGCTTGAGAATTACTCCCTGCAAGCTCCATTACTACCCCTCCCCAATGGCAGCATTTGGCTGATTGTTCCTGAGAAAGTGAGCAGTTCTATCAAACAGAGCTCTAAATTTTGAACGCCCCATAAAACAGCATGTATATTTATTTCACACCAGTGGTTATGTTAAAAAAGAAAGTTTCAAGTCAATTTTCACATTATTCCAATTGATAGAAAACATAATTTTACTGCTTCTCTCAAAGGTGCAGATTGCTTTCAGCACCAGTCACCTCAATCCAACTGGAGATTGAGCTTTTGTCATCTAAGACCATCAGAATTAGCCAAAATGCCAAGCCTGGCACAAATGTCTGGCCACTACTAATATCATTTTGAATGCCATCTAGGAAAGACATCCTTTAGTGTAGCAGGAAGAAGAGTTAGAGTTGGAATGTAGGCTTTGTCACTTACAATCTATAGTTTTTGTACCATGGCCAAGGCATTTCATCTATGTCTCAGTTTGCTCATGTATGAAATCAGGGGTTATGGTGACGAGGGCAGAAAGAGTATTGCTCTGGTTTCAGAGGGCATGGGTTCCAATCCTGTTTCTGAGACAAATTTCTTTACCTCCTTGGGCCTCAATTTCCAATTTTCAAAATTATCTGTTTGGACTGAATAGCCTCTGAGTTTCCATCTATCCCTAGTTTTATGATCCTATGACTAAATGAGCTACAATATCTCTAGTACTAAATCTATTTATTAAGTACTTAAATTTCTTTTGGAGATGTAATATCCCTACATACACCCACACACACAAAACTCTCAAGTAGAATGAAAACTTATTGAAGATAGAAACTGGCTGATTTTTATATCCCCAGGACCCAGAAGAGTAAACATTTAATATATGTTTGATGAAAAAAAAAATAAATCATTTCAATTGAATTGAGCTCTGGCCTATGATGCCGTTTCATTCTGGGGACACAGAAAATTGGAATACCATATGCTAAAGTAGACCATGTGGATCGTGGTAAACAGAAGGATTGGGTGACTAAATAGAAGACTTCTATTGGGAGTGAGTAGATGGGGTAAGAATGTCTCTGGCTCACCCTTACCCTGTAGGTGGTAACTGTTGACTGAAGGCGCACTTTAGTTACATAAAAGGACCCAAGACAGTATACATATAGTATTCATTTAAGTTTCATAGTTAAGTGATAGGAGACACTTATGTCAGTTCCTTAGGGCTCATATAAAATAGGCAAGGCTTTTTGGTTTTTGTTTTTAATTAATTTTAAACATAAATGGAAAAAAATAAATACACAATAAGAAAAAAGGAAACATTCTTAACTTAAAAATTTAAATGTATATACAAAATTAGAAAAGAAAAGAAAGCATTGCCATATGCACAGTAGAAAATGAGAGGATTCAAAATATACAACAATAAATTTCCATTTCACGAATGCCGATATAGTAAATACTGTTAGTTATGTTGAGAGCTATCCATCTTTGCTTTACTTCTTTGTAAACTTTCTTTTGTTCTCTGCTGGGCACTTTTTACTTTCTTCCTTTTCTCCCTTTCTCCCCCTCTTCCCTGTCTTCCAATAAAGTATAGTTGAGCATGGATATGTTTATAAATAATAAGGCAGGTTTTTATAGAGGTCCCCTGGAGAATATGCATTTAGCCTTCTGGGTAGTGATTGACCCTGACCACTGACCACATGTTTGCAGACATATTAATACATCATCATCATCATCTTTTTAAAATGTCCTACTTCCTTCTTTTCCGTTACACATGGCCATGATAACATATCTCCAAAGAATAGCACTTCACACATAATAATTAGATATATTATGTCCCAGAATCTGAGCTACCGATATAAAAACATACAATAAAGCAAGCCCTAATTACAATAAACTCAATCCTAATAGGGAAGAAAAGTTTACATGCCTATATTGAGAACAAATACAGAGTGGAAAAATAAAGTAATACAAAGTAATTTGGGAAGGAGATCACTTACAGCTGAGAAAAAGTAAAGATTTCATGCTGTAAGGCACTTAAGATATATTTGGTGATGGTGGCAGTGTTGCATTCATTTATTCCATTGTTTTCTTTATTCAAATTTAACCATAAGAATGTCAGACTTAGAGCCAAGAAAATTCATTTGAATTCCAGTTCACAGATAAAAAGAGAATGAAACCAAGTTTCTTGGACTCTTCCACAAAATGAAGACCCTGGAGGAAACTCACCATTGGGAGGATGAGATTGGGTAATGTGGAAATACATTCCCAAATGAGCAACGTAAGGGTGATAGGCTGTTACAGGGCAAGGAGGGCCTCCATGCAAAGCATTTTCTAGAAAGAGTCAGCAGTGGAGGGAGGATGGTTTTAAAATCCACAAAGTCATGGACAGAGCCAGGCAGAAAACATAACGGTAGAATAGAATGTAAATTCTTTGAGATGGGCCTTCGCGGCTTTGATATTTGAATTTCCAAAAGGCAGCACTGTGCCTAGAACATAGTAGGAGATTAATAAATAATTTTAATTGAATTTGATTGAAGGTTGGGACCATGAAAAGTGTGGGACCCTTAGCTTGGTACCATGAGCCACAAGGTTAGTAGGGGACACTACCTCAAAGGAAAGAGTCGTGGAGGGTCAGTGGGTTGGGAAATCCCCAGGGATGAGGAGCAATGCCTAGTCTGGTTATAACTGATAAGAATGCCTGAAACTTAAAGCAGCCATTTCAGGTGTTTATTGTGGTAAGAGAAAATACATGTTTTATGAAAATATTGATGAGCATTATTTGAAATAAATGCTTTAGTAGCTGATATTTAATGACACTGGAAGGGTTTTGAGATGCTTTATAGATATTCATTTTATTTTCATAACAAAGTTGGGAGATGCATTTCTACTATGTTCAAGGCTCTTCCCTAGGCCCTTGGGAGAGACCAACAGTTTATTTTTATACGTTTCATGTGTTTGCTGTCTTCAGGAATTATTTTGGAAGGAACATCCCCCTTACTTTAGCTTTCTTAATAAATATTTATTTTCATAATTAGGTTTCTTTATAATGGGATTCACCTGCATTGCTCACAGTGAACCTAGTGATAGGCATCATTTCTTTTTTGTGCATGTAGAAACTGAGACATAAACTTAGCTAATTGGGGCACATATACTGAGATGAAATGGGGTCAACAAATGCATAAAATAAGACGGGAGCATCAAGTTCCTGAAAGCAAATTCACAAAAGAAACCTGGAACTCCACCCTGCAGACCCCAGTTCTTCTTGGTTTCTTCCACATATTGCATTTAGTGTCCACTATATCTAGACGGAAATCCCCTCCATCCAGTGACATGGCCATAATTCTATTTATTCCTCTACAACCCTCTCACCATCTACACACTTTCTACTTTCTGGTTTTATAACAATAATCACATCAGTACTACAACTGCTCAAGGAAAAAAAAAAAGCTTTTTAATCTGCTCCACTATAGGTCCCTTCTACATCCCTATAAAGCTTTCCAAAGTAGTCGATCTCTCTTTTGCCATAACTCTCCTATGTTTCATTCCCCACAAGAATGTGAACTCTTTGAGTGCAGAGGCTGGTTTTCATTTTGTTTTTGTATCCCTAGGTCTTAGCCCTTAACACAGTGCTTCATACATAGTAAGTTCTTAACAAACTCTCTCTCTCTCTCTCTTTCTCTCTCTCTCTCTCTCTCTCTCTCTCTCTCTCTCTCTCTCTCTCTCTCTGTTTCTCGCCATCTGTGTGTATAAACATATATATATATACATATGTCTATACATACATGTAATATATACATTTTTCTCTATATCTCTTTCCTTACTTTCTTTTTCTATATTTTGTACATAATCAAAGTGTCATGAGTTTCTGTTCTTGAAAATGGGCCTTTTGGGGCAGCTAGGCAGCACAGTGAATAGAGCACCAGCCCTGGAGTCAGAAAGACCTGAGTTCAAATCCAGCCTCAGGCACATAACACACGTGCGCGCGCGCGCACACACACACACACACACACACACACACACACACTCACAAACTGGCCTGTGACCTTGCTCAAGTCACTTAACCCCAATTGCCCTTGAAAAAAAAAATATGGGCCAGTGGAAATTTATCCCACCAAGGAATACAGAGAAGGAAACCCAGGAGTTGGGCTTATTCCTTATACCTTGTTTTACAGAGTGGGAAAATGAGGCCCAAAAACAGGAACTAGATATATATCCAGGTAATTCATTGAGGAAATGGAAAACCTGGGACATGAGACTACTTTTTTATTTACTCTACATTCTCAGAGACTTCAATGAACTACAGTGATTACAACAAATGATTTTAGGATTTTTTTCTACCAAAAAAGAATACCATGTTTCAGGGTATAGGAGGGGGGGTTCCCAAGCATGTTTGAAATGGAAACTGCTTTTGACAAATATCAGACCTTGATTGAACGTCCTGTTTTACTGTACTGCAATGGACTGCAGAAAAGATGGATTGATTTTGAATATATTCTATTCTAAGTGATAAAATCAGATCTGAATAATCTGTGCTAAGGAAAATTAAAAGAGATGGCACAGAGCGGGCGGAGCCAAGATGGCAGAGTAAAAACATCACTTCCAAGGCACTCTCCCCCCAGATTACCTCCAAACCATGTAAAAGGGGACTCTGAACAACTTCTGGAGCCCCAGCACCCACAGAACGACACACAGAAGCTAACCTCCTGCTGAGGACACCCCGGCAGCCCTGCAGGAATTACCAGCGCAGAGCTCTGGGAACCAGCAGTGCAGTGCACAGCACATGGAGAGCCAAGCCCAGGTCCGCCTGAGCCTCAGATTTAGCTCCAGGGCGGCCGGGCCAGTAGCCAGCGGGAGGGACCCCAGAACACCAGCTACTGTGGTGATTCCAGAAGTATCAACACAGACATGCCTAAGACAAAGTGAGAGGTTAGTGCCCTATGGACTTTGGGACCAGTATTGCCCCCAGAGGGCAAAATAGAGGTTGAAAAAATCCAATGATCACCTCCTGAAAAAGATACCAAAAAGAAAACTCCCAGGAATATTATAGCCGGGTTCCAGAATCCCCAGGTCAAGGAGAAAATACTACAAGCAGCCAGGAAGAAACAATTTCAATATTGTGGAAACATAATCAGAATAGCACAGGACCTGGCAGCTTCTACACTGAGGGACTGAAGGGCATGCAATATGATATTCCAGAGGATAAAAGAGCTGGGACTGAACCCAAGGGTCACCTACCCAGCAAAACTGAGTATTTTGTTTCAGGGGAAAATATGGTAATTCGGTGGAATAGAGGACTTTCAAGCATTCTTGAGGAAAAAACCAGAGTTGAACAGAAAATTTGACATCCAGACACAAGAAGCAAGAGATGCCTGAGAAGGTAATCAGGGAAAAGAAATCAAAAGGAACTTATCAAAGTTGACCTATTTACATTCCTACATGGAAAAACAATAACTGTGACTGATGAAACCTTTCTCAGTATGAAAATAATGGAAGAAGGGTGTATGGTCATTTGAATACATATGTGAATGGGTGTATATGTTTACAGTTATACATGGATAGAGGGCATAGGTTCAATTTGTTGTGAAGGGATGATACTTAAGGGGTGAAATTATGAGGTCAGAGAGGCAAGTGGCAAGAAGAGAAAGGGAGAGACAGGGTAGGGTCAACTATCTCATGTAGAATAAGCAAGGGGAAGTGGTTGCAAGGGAGGGGAAGAATAGGAAGGCAAAAAGGCAAAACCACATTCTCATTGAATTTGGTTCAGGGAGAGAATGACATACATACTAAATGGGATATCTCACCCTGCAGCAGAATAGGGGGAAGGGGGATGAGAGGAGGGATGATGGATGGGAAGCTATAATTTGGGGGAGGGGAGTTTGGAAGTACCCACTATAGAAGAGGGACAGGATCAAGTAGAGAATGGATTAGGTGGGGGTTGGGATGGGTGGGAGGGAATTATAAGCAGCCTTGTACAATATATCTACTGTGGTAATGTTTTGCCTAGCTAGACATGTACAACATATACTGAATTACTTATCTTCCCAGAGGGAATGGGTGACAAGGGAAGAAGGGAATGGATTTGAAATTAGAGGTCTTAAAATTAAATGTTTCAAATATATATATACTATTATTAATACTCTTTTGCTTGTAATTGGGAGATAAGATGTGCAGGCATTGGGGCATAGAGATTCACCTTGCTCTAATGGAAAAGTCGAAGGGGGTATGGGAGAAGATATGGGAGAGAGCAGATTGGAGGAAGCGATATCTTGTGGGACTGCTATTCTGGGAGAGGGGGTAGGGGAAAAATGGGGGAAATTGTAACTCAAAATCTGGTGGAAATGAATGATGTAAAACAGAAGTTAATAAAGCATTTGTTTAATAATAAATAAATAAAATTTAAAAATAAATATAAAAGAGATGGCATGGTGCAGTTCTAGTTCACTGAACTATAAGACATTGGACCTTGATATCATTTTCTGCCCTGACATTAACTAGCTGTGTGATCTCGGAAAAGTGGTTTCTTTGACCCAATTGCACAATGATACACAATGAGTAAGGTCTCTTTATAACTTTGTTTTGAAAATTCGAAACTTGTTTATATTCTCCTGTATAGACTACAGACATTTAAAAATGATAGTGAGACTTCTCCAATGGACCCATTCCCATTGAGCTTATAAAAGTTTAATCAAGGGGCGGCTAGGTGGCGCAGTAAATAGAGCGCCGGCCCTGGAATCAGAAGGACCTGAGTTCGGAGCCGGCCTCTGACACTTAATCCCCACAAACAAAAACCTAGCCGTGTAACCTTGGGCAAGTTACTTAACCCCAATTGCCCTAAAGGGGCGGCTAGGTGGCGCAGTGAGTAAGAGTGCCGGCCTTGGAGTTTGGATGACCCGAGATCAGATCCGGCCTCAGAAAATGAGCACCCACGCATAAATAATGACTAGCCGTGTAACCTTGAGCAAGTTACTTAACCCCAATTGCTTTAAAAAAAAAAAAAAAGTTTAATCAGTCCATGGGGCCAGGTTGCCTTTTAAGATCAGTATGGAGAAGGACCTCTAGACCAGGCAATGTAAGGATTAAAGAACTGAGAATGGTTAGTATGAAGAAGAAAAAAATTATTTTAAAGGGACATGATAACTGTCTTCTAGTATTTGAAGGGCTGTCTTAAGGAAGAGGGATTAGAACTGGTGTTCTTGGTCCTGGAAGGGAAAATTGGGAGGGTCAATGTTCCATAGAAGTTATATTATGCTTGCTGTAGAAGAATACAGGAAAATTAACAAAAAGAAAGATTCCTAAAAGTATAGAGATGTCCAAAAGTCGAATGACCTGAGTGTATAAGTAATGGATCTCTCTTGCTAGGAATATTAAAATAAAGGCCAGGTGATCACTTTACAGGTATGTTAAAAGAGGAAATAGTTGTTTACTTTCTAGAATGTACGCTGAGATGTGATTTTGAGACTCTATCATTTGGGAATATTGCTGTCTTCTCCATTACTGATCAATTACCATCTGTTTTTTCTCAGTGACAACATGTTGGAATAAAGGATGGACACAAAGAATATTCAGTGTAAACCAACATACTGGTAGGGTTTTGGGAATTGTACTCCTTTATTTAAATGAGGGTTCTGTGTGTTAGGAATAGGAAAATTGATTTTTTCTTTGGTTTACCTGACTATTTATTTTAATAGACAAAGCTGTCAACATTACATCTATTATGATATCTTAATTCTTTCTTAGTTCCAGTTTGAGAAAAAGTAGGAGGGGTAGTGAAGAGAGACTAGGAGTTTATGTCAACAGGATCTGGATTCTAGAGCTGCCTCTGATGCTTCTTCCTTATGTGGACCTTAGAAAAATTTCTTTATTTCTCTGAATGCTCAGTTTAGTTATCTCTAAAATAGGAATAAAAGCAGTTACTACCCCAAAGGCTTTATATGGACATTAAATAAAAAATTATATAAAATACTTAAGAAATTAAGAAAAAAAAGTTCTATATACTTTGCATCTATTAGTATCTTTAGTATCAGTATGTGAGAGGCTTTCTGGTATAGTGGATAAATCCTTGGCCTTGAAACCAAAAAGACTTCAATTCATGTGACATTTCTGACACATGCTGACCACATCAACTTTAACCTCTCTGTTATTCAGTTAACTCCCTAAGATTACAAGTTTCAAAGAAGTTGACAAAATGCATTGATGTAGGGAGGTAGCTCTTCCTGTAGCCCCATAAACTGATGAAATTCTGGGTCCGGTCTGTCCCTATTAACAGAATAGTGTTCCTATAAATAATATTGTATTTCGTGGGAAAGCTAGTAGTCTAAAACCAAGCCTGTTTGGGGGAAAATAAGATTTCAGCCTTGAATACAGGAGTGTTCACTTCATTCTAATGAATGTACTTGCTGTGGATACAATATGAGGTATCAGATGATAATGTCTTGGGAAATAGATTCAAGCTCTGTTTCTAGAGTGTCAAGTGTTGGAGTAAAGTGGGTAAATATGTAGTTTGAGATAAAGTGGGTGAGATCCTTTCTGCTTAAAATAGATGGAAATGAGAGCTGTGCTAACATTTTGCAGGTAGAAAGAATGCCAACAAAGTAGAGAGAGTCCAGGAGGAGTTTAAGCCAACAGACTGAGCCTGCATTGATTCAATGTTTTTTTTTTTCCTCGATAATTTACAATCATAATTTTCAGAATGAAAAGGGAACTCCGAGATTCCCTTAGAGATTGCTTCTTGACTGGGAATTGTGTCAAACCGTTTCATTTCATGCACTGAGATTTATCCAGAGAAGAGCAGCAAGAGCAACACAGGTCAAGTTGTTATTATGCATAAATATACAAATATATAATCACACATGAATATGTAATGTAGTACAAAAAGTACATAAAACTGATCCATCACATATGTCAAATGAATAGAAACAGCCTTTCTTCTCCTTTCCTACCCTCATGCAAAGACTTCTTTAGGAAAAACAAAAAATAAAAGTTAACAAAATAACCAAAACTTAACAAAATCACTAAATAGTTGTCTAGAACTGTGGCCATAGGGAAATGGAAATATTATTGTAAAATTTTTTCATATTGTTTTCATGGTTCTGCTCACTTTTCTGTGTTAGTTTTTAAAAAGGTCTTCTTAGGATTCTCTGAATTCATTAGAGATGTTTTAGGGAAAGCTAGGGGTTTCTCTCATAAAGAGAATTCTTTTTCAGACACACAGAGGATAAAAAGGCATTCGAGATCCTTTCTATCTCTGAAATTCTGATTTTGCCATCTGACAGATGAGACAGCTGAGGCTGAGAATGGTAAAATAAGTTTTCAAAGCCATGTAGCTGGGGTGAGACAAAACTGGAATTGATATCTTATATCTTTCTTACTGGAGTGTCAATGTTATTTTACATCTCTACATCAATATAACTGATAATCCTTTGTGATCCTTTCTTAAAAATGTTATGCCTCAAAACACCATTCTGAGAAGGGGTTTATAAGACTTTACCAGACTCCCAAGGAGGTTTATCTCACACACACACACACACACACACACACACACACACACACACACACACACACTCTATGAGCCCTTAGAATATCATTGCCATTATCATGACATAATCTTTTTTTTTTTTTTAGCAATTGGGGTAAAGTAACTTGCTCAAGGTTACACGGCTAGTCATTATTTGTGTGTGGGTGCTCATTTTCTGAGACCGGATTCGATCTTGGGTCATCCCAACTCTGAGGCCGGCGCTCTTACTCACTGCGCCACCTAGCCGCCCCTTTTAGGGCAATTGGGGTTAAGTAACTTGCCCAAGGTCACACAGGTTTTTGTTTGTGTGGATTAAGTGTCTGAGGCCAGATCCGAACTCAGGTCCTTCTGACTCCAGGGCCGGCGCTCTACTCACTGCGCCACCTAGCCGCCCCACATAATCTTTCAAATTTATAGTGTGTTAGGATTTGCAAAGTACTTTTATGCAAAGATGTCCATAGAACATGACTGCTTTACCTTTTTGATGTTCATGGCAATCATATTATGCTCATATAGTATGTAAAGTGCTTTGCAAACCTTAAAGTGATTTAGAAATGCTAGCATTGTACACATCTGCTTCTCTTCTCTGATGCTGCCATCACTGTAATATGGGACCTCATCCCCTGAAGCCTGGATTATTGCAATAGCTGCTGGTACATCTGCCTGCCTCAAGTGTCTCCCCACTCAGATCCATCTTCTATTCAGCCACTAAAGTGATTCCTAAATGAAGGTCTGATCACACCCACTACCCAACACATTTTGAGTGACTTCCTATTGTCTGAAGATTCAAATACAAAATGCTTCATTTGGCATCCGAAGCCCTTCGTAACCTACCCCATCCTACTTTTCCAATCTTCTTACACCTTACTCCCCTATGCATACTTTTAACCCAGTGGTACTGGCCTCCTGGCTGTTCCATGAACAGGACATTCCATCTCCCAGCTCCAGACATTTTTTTCTGATTCTCAATCATGCCTTTAATACTCTCCCTCCCAGAGTTTGACTGCTGATCTCCCTAGTTTCCTTTAAGTCCTAACTAAAATTCTACCTTCTGTAGGAAAAAAAAAAAAACAAACTTCCTCAAACCTTCTTAGTTTCAGTGCCTTCCATCTGTTAATCATTTCCTATTTAACATGTATAGAGCTAGCTTTTATATATTTCCTTGTATCTTATCTAGAATAGAAATTGTTTCCCTTTTGGTATTTGTGTTCTCAGTGCCTAGCTAACTTGCTTCTATTGATTTGAAGCTTATAAAGCATTCTGTGTATTTGAAATCACTTGGTCCTGACAATAACCTTGTGTAAATATCATTCCCATTTAATATATGAGAAAACTGAGGCCAACAGAGGTTAAATGATATGGCCAGGGTCACATAGTAAGTAAATGAGGCCAAATTCAAACCCAGGCTTTGTTTTGTGTTTTCATTTGTTTTGTCATTGTTTTTTTTTTTTTTTTTGCCTTTTTTGGAGGGCAATTGGGGTTAAGTAACTTGCCCAAGGTCACACGGCTAGGTTTTTGTTTGTGTGTGCATTAAGTGTCTAAGGTCGGATCCGAACTCAGGTCCTTCTGACTCCAGGGCTGACGCTCTACTCACTGCGCCACATAGCTGCCCCTCTGTCATTGTTTTTTAGTTTAGTTTAGTTTAGTTTAGTTTAGTTTAGTTTAGTTTTGTTTTGTTTTGTTTTGTTTTGTTTTGTTTTTAGTCCAGCACTCTATTATATCACTTAGGTACTTCTTTTTTTTTCTTGATAAATTTCTTTTTTTTTTTTTCTTTTCAGAGGGGAGAAGTCAGGGCAATTGAGGCTAAGTGACTTGCCCAAGGTCACACAGCTATTAAGTGTTGAATGTCTGTTGTCGGATTTGAACTCTGGTCCTTCTGACTCTAGGGACCAAGCTTTATTCACTGTGCTACCTAGCTGCCCCAAGTTGATCAATTTATTGCGCAACAATCTTTTTAGAGAAGAAGATACAAAGATTTGAAGGTTAAATACTTGCACAAAGTTCAACAGGGAATATAAAGTTAGGATTTGAACTCAGGTCCTCTGGCTACATTTCCTGTATTCCACCATACCATAATGTTTGTATGCTAGAAGGGACCCTTGAGTTCATGTTGCCTAACCTTTTAATTTACATTTATTTTTACATTTTATTCTATTTATTTTTATAGAATATTTTCCCTGGTTTTTGACATATAGAACAATGCTTTCTCCTGCATATCCTGCTGCCTTTCTCTGAAAGGGAAGCCTGAGGTCAGCCTCATATGCCATTATTAATGTTTGAAGGTTCCTGAGATCCAGAACGTACTTTTCAGGGAGTCCTTCTAACACTCCAGGTGTTATCTGGGGGAATCAGTCTGGCATCATCAGACATTCCAATGCAGATCACGTATTTGTTAATGGCAAGGGAGCACTAGACCAACTGCCCATGGGGAGGGGCCCTCAGGTATGAGGCACCTGGGAAATTAGAGCTCGTTTTTAATTTAGTAGTTCAGTGAGAGGAGAAGAAATAGAATATGAATTTTTAAAAGGTCTCTGCCGTAGGAAAGGAAAGAATCTGGTGATTAAGTCTATTGTGAACCTTGCTTACACTTCCTTGATTAAGAAGGATAGAAAGAGCCTGTCAAAAGCTTCTAATTAGCTCTGTCTTCTCTTATACCCTGTGCTGAGACCACCTGCCATGGAAAAATGTGGCTAAGCAAGGCTCTGACTCTTCCTAGAGGACTCCTGGCAAGTCATCCTTTTGTCTCTATAAGCCTTATTTTCCCCATTTGTAAAGTGCAGAATATAGAAACTAAATAACAGAATTTCAAAGTTGAAAGAGAATGGAGAGGACCTCCATGTATTCACTGAATAAATATACTCCATCTCCCAAATATTCATTTTTTTACTCTCAGTCCTTGATGCTTAAAATTTTCTCCCTCTAACTTTACATCCTTTCTGTATGTATACACATACATATACACAATTATGTGTGTATATGTATTTATACATATGCATACAATATATAAAAATATTTTAAAACAATTCATTTTGTAACCCTATGTACTTTATTTTGTACATATAGTAACATTATTTTGAGAAAGAAACCATGGGCTTCACTAGACTGCCAGAGGAGTCTATAATATAAGCATATTTTATGTACTTTTGCTCTAGATCCTTCATAGCATCTTACGCTGGTGCCTGTGATATGGGGTCATGACCCACGGTTTAAGAAATGCTGGAGGAGCTGTGAGTAGAAAGAGTTTAAGAATCCCTAGGTAAAGATTCTATGGTGGATTCATATGAGTCATGAAGACCAAGATGGTGGGAATAGGTAGAATTCTCTAAGACTAGAATAAATGCCCACATGTATCGACCACAGAAGCATGGAATTATCTAAGTATCAAGGTATTAGTACCGTAATTGATATGGGAACTCACACCTGGAATTCCTTAGGCATGAAGTCATCTCTGTTATGTATTTACTTGCAAATGTAAGATATTTTATAAAGATATTTTCATAAGATGTAGGGCATTTTGTGGAGATCGGTGGGGTGAATACTGAAGAACACTGGCCTTGATGTCTGAAGACATGTTTGAGTACTGATACCAACAATTACCAGCTTGATGACCTTGAGTAAATCACATCTAGTGATCAATTTCTTACTTATAAGATAAGAATAAGACGTTGCCCTGGGGTCAGGAAAATGATAGGCTCAGAGCCTTAACTGTGGCAGAGTAAGTGGGGCTTGGCCCTAGAGCACTAGAATTTAGAGGGCACTGAAAGCATTTTCAACCCTTCACCAAAACAGAAAACAACTGCATTTTGAACACAAGTGCCAAGAATAATAAGATAAAATAGAAAGCATCTGAAAAATATATCTAGGAACCAAAGTATCTCCCTTTGCCCCTGGAAAAACCCTGGAGTTCCACAGATTTTCCCCTGTAGCATATTACATATCAATAATCACAGGCACAAACATGTATGCACACATACCCAAACAAAGCCAGTTGGAATTATGACTTTGCCTAGGTATAAATCTCACCTCTGAAACATGAAGATCATGTTATTTCAGACAAAAATTCCTCAACTTCTCAACTTTCCAGGCATATATTAAAATGTGCATCATATGTAAGTGATGATAGTGTATTCTAAGGAGAAAGATATCCAGGGAAAACCAATCCTTTACCTCAAGGGTCAGAGATTCTGTCAGGTTTAATATTTAAACAGATAAAGAGATTCAATATCACTCAGAGAGGAAGTGAGAGCCAGAAAATCTTGGGGAGTATAGAGAGTCATCATCTATGACTCCTAATTCACAAATAAGTTGCTTATTTGCACTGATGGAAAGAGCTTCTATTTGGGAAGAATTATGGACCAATGACATGGCTAGAATGATATAATGCTTCAAATTTGTATTCACATAGCAAGATCGTTTTGAGGAAAGAACTACATAACAAAAGGGAGGCAGAAATAAGGCTAGCATTAGAAATCATATCCATACTTTATTATGCTCCCAATAACAGTTAATTGGATTATTTTACAGAGTGAGAAATTAAGTTGTAAGTATACTTTATCAATCCAAGCCCTCTTCATCTTTGTCAGCTGCTTCTCAAAAGTTTAATCCTTTGAGAAAGGAATGGAAGCTTGAATGAGTCAATCGAATTTATTTTCCCAACCTTTTTCTTTGCTCCACTCAATTCTTTCCTATCCCTAGAGTGGCTAGGTCAGTTTGTGAGGACAGAGAAGAAAGCATTTATAGCTCTTATGCTGTGCTTCAGCCCAAGCTCCCCTTCCTGGGTCAGTGAAATAATTTCAATTCAATTCAATACAATTCGATGCCAGAAGTATGCATTGAAGTCAGTATTAACATGCAAGTACGTGCCAAGGAAACAAGAACCTTTGGAAAAAAAAACAAAAAAAAAAACAAAAAACAAACTGTACCCTCAAGGATCAGAGATTCTTCTGGGTAAGTTTAATGTTTTAAACACATAAATAAATCCTATATAATTTGGAAAAGAAGACAGTGCAGGAAAGTCTTCTCTTAGGAAGGGCTAACTGAATGGACCCTAAGGAAAAGTAATATGGAGTGAATTATAGCAAAGTCAAGGAAGGGAAGAGAATAGACATTTATATAGTGCCTGCTATGTGCCAGGTGCTGTCCAAAGTGCTTTTTACAAATATTATTGCATTTGCTCCTCATAAAACCCCTGCAAAATACGTGTTATTATTCCATTTTACAGTTGTGGAAACTGAAGCAAATAGAGATTAAGTGACTTGCCAAGAGTCATATAGTCAGTAAGTATCTGATGCCTGATTTAAACTCCTTCCTGATTCTGGCCAGACCAAGTGCTCTATCCATCATATTACCTCACCTATTTTAATATTTGCTTTAGAACAGAAAAGGCTGCCTGTTCAAAGGAATGAAGGATGAATGAAAAGGAACATCTCAACCTTGAGAACCAATCTTAGTTTAGTGTCTACTAAATTTTGCTCCCTCTTAGATATTAAAAATTCTGCCAAGGGCAATTTGCAAAAGGTGTCCAAAATATTCTAGAAAAAACATCGGAGATTAATGTGTTGAGAGAGAGAGTGAAAGAGAGAAAGAGAGAGAAATTTTAATTCAAAAGGGAATCATGTCATTCAGGTACTATAAGAAAAAATAATTTAATGGCTATTGACTCAGAAAAAGTTATTCCAGGGAAAACAAACCAAGCCATTTGATTAATCTCACAATATGGAGTCCTATATTTCCTTGATGATGTTTCTTTTCATGTGAAAAATGTAATTCCTGTGATTTTTCATTGGTTGTTATTCTTTAAAAATATATATTCATATTTTTGATCACTTACCAATTGCAGAATGGCTCTTGATAATATATTTGGGTTAGTTTCCTATACATTTAAGTTAATGTGGTATGTGTAAGTAAAACAATTTTATAGCATATAATCAAAATGTTAGGTTCAGTATTTTTTTTTTTTTATTCTACTCCTTTCTTTCTAAATCAAGTTATACTTGATTACAAAATATTCAGTTTTGGTTTCAGTGCAAAAGTTTTCAGTTTTATGAAATGAAAATAATGTGTTACTTTTTTATGACAGCTACTTCCCCCACCTTTAGTTATTGGTGGTAGTGGTCATAGTCTTCTTTGTTGTTGTCCTTCTCCCACTCTTCCTACTTTTTCTTTCCCCTCCTCTTCCCCTTCTTTGTCCCTTTCCTTCTCCTCTTCTTCCTTCTTTTAATATTCAAGATGCATATCCATTTTGAGCTTTTGTTGCATTAAGGGCACTCATTAACTAAGCTAATGCTTCTATTTTTTTCATACCAACTCTTGGAAGAAGCCATATTGTTTCCCCTCCTGGATATTTCAAAACATTGTTTGCATGCAATGGAGTCCAGACGTAGCATTCTTTTTTATGTCTTTATTAAATTGTTTAATTTTAGTTTATAAGATTCAGTTCCACAATCCCTTGAGTTTCAAATTTTCTCCCCTTCCCACTCCTCCCTCCCACCATAGTAGCATGCAATAAAATACAGGATCTGCACATACTTTCACATTAGACATTATTAGTCAGGTTATAAAGAAGGATTTTAATGGATGGAATGAACAATGGGAAAGAGGAAACTTACAAGAAAAAGAAATAGAGCATGTAGTTTGCTTCAACCTGCATTCAAACTCTGTTCTTTCCAGCTCTTTATCTGAATGTAGACATGCCTATCCACCATGAGGATTTTGGAGTTGTCTTATAACTCTGTATTGCTGAGAAGAGCCCGGTCTATCCAAGTTGGTCATCACACATATGTTGTGTCTGTGATTGTATATAAAATTCTCCTGGTTCTACTCTTCTCGCTCAGCATCAGTTTGTAGAAGCCTCTCCAGGTAAATATGAAGTCCATCTGCTCCTCATTTCTTATAACACAACAGTATTCCATTATATTCATATACCACAGCTTATTTAGCCATTACCCAATTGATTGGCATCCTCTTAATTTCCAATTCTTTGCCACCACAAAAAGAGATGCTATAAATATTATTGTACATAAAGGTCTTCCTCCTATTTCTATGATCTCTTTGGGATACAACTCTAGAAATGGTATTGTTGAGGCAAAGGGCATGAAATAATTTATAGCCCTTTGGGCAAAGTTGCAGTTCAATAGTAGCATTCTTATACCTGATTATGGCAAGAAAAATCTTCCTGCATATACCTCCTACTTATTTGTGGTAGGACCATGTGCCACTTACAATTTCCTTGAGAGGAAATGCCTGAAGATTATTTCCTGATATGCTTCCATTGTCATCTCTATACATAATGAATGCTAGGAATTTCTGAGTTTCCTAGCTGCATTTATCTGTATCAGTGTTTGGTGATGGTTGAGAGGATAGTGGTCATCTTAAAAATGTTTTAGCAATGATGTGGTCAGCTTTTAAGTCAGAATCAAAGTAACATCCTTTATCTTTGTGTGTTGTGAATAGAAGTAATTCCATACTTAAAATAATGCATTTTCATTGTTATATAGTCCTTATCAATTGACCATTTTTGTGGTGGTGATTTTTACCACTTAGTCATGCAGGTCAGTACACAAAACAGTCAGCAAGAGAAAGAAAATTCCCACCATAGACTGGCGAGGGAGGTTCTGAATTGTAAGCTTAAAAGAAACACAAAAATACAAGGTTGGTACTGGTGCCTGAGCATCTGAGGAATAATGGATCAAAAGGTTGGAAATTAGTAGAAAAATGGGATGCTGTAAGAGATATCCATAACATAAATCCCATGACTAAAAGGCAAATTGCAGGTAAAACAAGAGAGATAAGCATTTGTCTCAATTTGACTCCCTAAAATTTTTGTCCTTTTGGGTCAAGCTTATCATGTTATGCTTTTTCACCTCCCCTTGCCAATATTCACATGCCCGTTCCTTGAGAACTAGGAAGCCTACAATGACTCCTGTGTAATCTGGATAATTTTTGTTGCCATTTAAGGATATTTCTTCTAGTTTTACCCTTGAAAGTGAATGATCTCCTACATAATAACTTCACATACTTGAAGCGTATTCTTAAAGCTCTGCCTTGGGAGTTGTCCATGGTGGGCTCGAAGTCTGGAGGATGAGAAGTGGCGCTGTTATAAGACATCATATTTTAGCTGTAGGCCAGGCTCCCAGAACGCTTTTGAGGAATAAGAGATATTCCTGTTCTGTCTCGGCGGGAAATAGCTGAGCTTTTCTGAAACGGAACACAGAATTACAATAGCTATGACTTCCACAATACCAGGTGCACAAATGAAAATGTGTTGAAAACAAATCTGACCCAATTTATAACAAAGAGCTTGCTACCCCTTGGTGCTTCCTTTGGGCCTATTAACTTGCCTTTGGACCATAAAAACCGAGAGACCTATAATGGCCATTTGAACATCCCTTAAAGGAAATGAAGCATCATTCCTTTATTTTGGGCAGGTATGCTTTAAAGGAAATGAAAGAAAACAAAATTATGACAGAAGATGAAATTCTGATCATCAAAAGTCTCTTGCCAAGTTGCTGGTGGTAATAAGGAAGGGGGAAATGGAAGCGAAATCCTATTGAATTTATTAAAGGCAGTTTTGCCTGATTGTTTAGTGAGTAGGGGAGCTTCTGTGAGTTGGGAGTGGGGAGTGAATGGGGAACAACACTCCCCAGTGAGTGTGGGACTATGACATATCACAGGAATTTTAGGAAAAAAAAATCCTGATTTTCCTATCTTTCTGTAGCTTTTAATACAGCTATTTCCAACTTTGAGACTCTCTGTCTCAAGTTTTTGTGATTCTCATAAGACAAATTTTTGAGTTGTCAAAATATTTTATTTTAAGCACATTCTTATTTATTTCATTAATTATTTCCCAATCACATGTAAAAATGTCATTTTTATTTTGAATTCCAAATTCCTTCCTTCCTGCTTATTCCTCCCCCATCCATTGAGAAGCCAAATAATATATCAATTTATATCTGAAGTCATGCAAAACACATTTCCATTTGATCTGTGTTTCAAGAGAAAGCATAAACACATACACTAGAAAAAATAATATAAAAATATAAGCTTCAATCAGCACTCAGAGTCTATTAGTTCGCTCCCTCTGAAGGTAGGTAGAATTTTTCATTGTGGGTCTTTTGGAATTGTCTTGAATCAGTGTCTTGATCAGAGGAGCTAAGTCTTTCATAATTGATCATCTTTATAATAGTGCTATTACTAAGTACAATGATCTCCTGGTTCTGTTCACTTCACTTTGCACCATTTAACATATGTCTTCCCAGTTTTTATTTTTCTGAAACAACGTTGTTCATAAATTTTATAGCACAATAATATTCTATCAAAATCATATACCACAATTCATTCATTCATCACCTAAATGATGAACACCTCAATTTCTAATTCTTTGCTTCTACAAAAAAGAGCTGACATAAATATTTTTGTATAATATGTCCCTTTTCTTTGATAACATTGGGATATAGTCCAGGTAGTAGTATTGCTGAATCAAAAGGTATACACAGTTTTATAGACCTTTGGTTGTGGTTCCAAATTGTTCTCCAGAATAGTTAGATGAGTTCACAATTCACCAATGGTACATTAGTATTCCAAATTTTCCATTTCCCCTCCAGGATTTGTCATTTTCCTTTTCTTTTATGTTAACTAATCTGATAGAGATGCTAGGGTATATCAGAGTTTATATATATATATATATATATATATATATATATATATATATATATACTTTACATTTTTCTAATCAGCAATGATTTAGTACATTTTTACGACTTTTGAGTTTTGATTTTTTTTTCTGAAAACTGCCTGATCATATCCTTTAATCATTTATCAATTGAAGAATGACTTATATTTTTAAGCTTGACTCAGTTGCCTATATATTTGAGAAATGAGACCTTTATTGGAGAAACTCGTAATTATTTTTTTCTCTACTTTCCAATTTTTCTTCTATTTCTGGATGCATTAATTTTGCTTGTGCAAAAAACAAACAAAAAAACCCACTTTTTAAATTCCATATTTCTAACACCTCTTTCTCTTATTTTTTACTAAAATCTTACAATAATGTATTTGACTGTAGAAGAGACCTTGGTGGTCATTTATAAAAATCCTGTATTCTAATGATTAGAAAACAGATAATATAGGTAAAGTAACTTGATCAAGGTCACATAGTAAATAAATTGCTGAGGCGGGATTTGAACCGAGGTCCTCTTCTTTCAAATCTGCCATTATTGTTTTTGATATGCCAGGCTACTATACAATAATTTATATCTAATTCCATGATTTCGGGTATTCCCCAAAGCTTTATGATGTACCTGATTCTCTTTTTTATACCTCTATTTTCTCTTGTCTTTCACCTCATCAGTTTCCATGAATTTAAAGATAATCTCTATACAAATAACTCTACACATCTACTCACAATCTGTATTCTGAGTACAAATCTACAAAGAAAGAAACATTTATTAAATAATATATGCATTCCTGGACTATTTTAAGCGCTGAGGTTACATTCTTCCCTCCAAAAAAGAGGTAAAAATGGCTCTCATGGAAATCAAATTCAAATGAAAGAAATATCATTAAAAAAAAAAGAAACTATGTCTAATTATTATACACAGTATAAGTAGAGGGCATACTAAGAGGGAAAGGATGAGTAGGTGTAGCAAGGCACAGGAAGGGCCAACAGAAGAAGATGGGATTTGAGCCAAATCTTAAAAGAACCCAAGGAAACTAGAAGCTGGTACTAATGTATTGAGTCAGTAGTTGGAGGGTATGACACAGAGTGTAAGTCAAGAAAAATGAATCCATATGGTGATTATATCCAAAAATACATGCCTCTCTACTTTGTGCCCACAACCTTTCTTTCAAGAGGTGGGTATGGTGGCTAGGTGGCACAGTGAGTAGAGCGTCGGCCCTGGAGTCAGAAGGACCTGAGTTCGGATCCAGCTTCAGACATTTAACGCACACACAAATAAAAACCTAGCCATGTGACTTGGGGCAAGTTACTTGATCCCAATGGCCCTCCAAAAAGCAAAAAAAAAAAACGAGGTGGGGAGCCTGATTCATCATAGATCCTCCAAACACAGGTTTCATCATTGTTTTGATTAGAGTTCTTATGTCTCAAAGTTTTTTCTTTACATTGTTGTTGTCTTTAAAAATTGTCATCCTGGTTCTGCTTACTACATTCTTTGTCAGTTCACCGTGTACAGAATTCTCTGATTCAAATTCCCTGAAATTGAGTCTTTCATTATTGCTTTAATTTATTTATTTACATGGTTTTTCTCCCACTAGAATGCAAGCTTCCGGAGGGTAAGAAATACCTTTCCTAATCACTTCAGTTGTGAGAACTTTCCCTTCAAAATTACCTTGTATCTATTTTTTTCTACATACATATATAATGGCAATAGACTCATTTGATAGGTCTCAGTTCCATTTAACCACTTAAAATTACATTTTACCCAGTCCCTCAAGAACATGTTTTATCTTTTACCACCTACAGGAGATTGTATGGTGACTTGCTTCAAACTTTGTTCCCTTCCTACATACCATTTGTTTCATCAAGTTCAAATCCAAAGGCAGAATTGCTGCTTGAAGTATCCTTTCTCAGCCCTTGCTGGGCTGGATATAGAAGTTTGTGATTTGGTTCTTGAACCATTGGTGCTTGGCTGGCTCAAAAACTACTTTTGGACACACCAAAATGCCAAGTCACTTTCCTGATTTTGAAACTCACTAGATAAGTGATCTACAGTCTTCCCCTAAAGCATAAAGGAACAAATACAGAGGCCAAGGACCAAGGCACATTTCTTGGGGCCAACAGTCTGGATTAGGAGGTCCCAAGCCCTCTTTTCTTATAGCAATGTCTCTCGCTGGACATTGTGAGCAAAGGATCAGTGCTTTGCTTTAGGAAGAACACTTTGGTGGGTAAGTGTAGGATTAACTTTGGTGGGGACTTAAAGAACAGATACTAGTTAGAAGTCTTTTTTTTTTTTTAAAGCAATTGGGGTTAAGTAACTTGCTCAAGGTTACACGGCTAGTCATTATTTATGCGTGGGTGCTCATTTTCTGAGGCCGGATCTGATCTTGGGTCATCCCAACTCCGAGGCCGGAGCTCTTACTCACTGCGCCACCTAGCCGCCCCTTTAGAGCAATTGGGGTTAAATAACTTGCCCAAGGTTACACGGCTAAGTTTTTTTTTGTTTGTGTGGATTAAGTGTCAGAGGCTGGCTCCAAACTCAGGTCCTTCTGACTCCAGGGCCAACGCCCTATTCACTGTGCTACCTAGCCGCCCCTAGAAGTCTTTTCTTTTAATAGTCTGAGCAAGAGGTAAAGTAGGCCTTTGGAAGGGTGCTGACAGTGTGAATGTAGATAGAAAGGGATGTTTGTGATAGATTGTTTTTATTATTTTTTATTTTTGTCTTTTTGGAGGGTGAAAGGCAGGACAATTGGGCCTTAAATGACTTGCCCAAGGTCATACAGCTAGTAAGTCTTAAGTGACCAAGGGAAGATTTGAACTCAGATCCTCTTGACTCCAGGTCCTCTCTTCACTGCACCACCTAGCTTCCCGGATAGATGTTTTGATGGTGAGAATAACAAGATCTAACAGCAGTTTGGATATGTGTATTAAGAATGAACAGTTGAGAATGATACTGGAATGGCAGACCAGTATAGCCAGTACTTAGCACAGAGTCTCCCATATGATAAGTATTTAATAAATGTTTATTGATTGGATGTAATTGAGAGGATAGTGGTACCCTTGAAAGTAAAAGGCATGTTTAAAAGAAGGGAGTATGGGGAAATCAATAATGTATTCTATTTTGGTTTTGTTAAGTTTGAGATATCTATGGGATATTCAGTTCAAGATTTCCTCAAATAGGATGCTAAAAATGTAAGACTGGCGATAAGGAGAAAAGGTAGGACTAAGCAAACAGATTTCAGAATCATGTACATGGAGATGAGAATTGAAAATGTAGGAGCTGATGATAGCAAGTGAGACAATTGATGAAGAAGAGAAGAGGAGCTTTCCTCACATTCTTAGAAGACACCCAAATTTTGGCTGTGACCTAGATGAAGAATCAGCAAAGGAGACTCAGAAGGAATTGTCATTCAAGTTGGAGACTGTAGCTGCAGTGCAATGTTTATAGCACCCATGATCATGATAAAGACCACGACTATAAGTATCACATGACAATCGATAACACAATATACCAGATTCTTCAGATAGAGGACAGAAATGAAGCATTTATTTAGACACCTGAAAACACAATCCCAAAACCAGTAAGCCAATTCCATCATAGTACCAAAGATATTCAGAAGTCATAATTATGCTGAGAGCCACAACATCCTTCAGCCTTCCCACAAACCAATTCAAAATCAATATTTATTCATAGACCTCTCTATCTCCTTGCCTAAGTGTTCTCCCCCACCAGTCTGGATAGCTCTGACCAACTTCATGTGGGCTCTTCTTCACTCTTCAATAAATTCCCTCTATCACTGGATGCATGTGATTTCATTCTGCCTATTAGGGGGCAGAGTTTACTTTCAAAGCAGGGGAGGTCTTTAAACTCCCATAGGTCTATTAAAAGGCAAGGAAGATCTTCAAATTCCCATTTCCATTACAGAGACCAAGAAGGGATCAGTGTCCTAAAAAACAAAACAAAACAACAACAACAAAAAAAAAACTTAGATAAGGGAAATCATCCAGGAATAGAAAGAAGACAGAAGATCATTTATTTTGGTGATTTAAGAGGGAAGAAAGTCTTACCCCACTACTCCACCCTGATTGCTGCCGCTCCAAAGAGATATGGAAAATGCAGCAGACTGAGTTTTGATCATAAAATTCAGGAAAAAACAAGCAATAACACAGTGAGTCATTTATTTAGCTCAAGTACTCTTAGGAAGTAAGGGATCTGGGGGTGTGATCTGGCCAGGGCTGAACTGTACAAAGGCATAAAAAAGCACTGTTGCCAACAGCATTCCAAAGTGCTGCCTGAACCATATTATAGTGTATTAGGAATTTGGTTAACGACATAAATAAAAAATACAATGAAACATAGATAATGTTAATATGTAGTTTTCTATGACAATATACTCCTTATGTAAGGGTTAATGGTGTCTCTTTCTACTTTAAGTGTTTGACACTATTGCTGTAAAATATTCCCACAGAGGGAAAAGCAATTCATCAGGGCAAGAAAACATTCCAGATCCAGTATAGAGGGGATTAAATACATGTAAGGAATAGGAACAGATACTGCATAGCAGTTCTATTGCTTTCTAACCAGTGCTGGGTCATGGATCTAGGGGAGAGTGAAGAGGAGACCTGTCCATCAGGGTGACATTCCAGGGTGAAAATTTGTCACAGGCTTTAGACTGTACACTGAACAATGAACAACAGAAGAAAGGAAGGGCATGTGTCTTGAGCCCCAGAAGCAGAGCAGGATTCTCCAACCTAGCTTTTAGGACAGTGTAAAGCCGAGCAGGAATAATCAGCGTAAGAACACCAGACTCAAAGGAAAACTAAACTGTATTTATTCTGAACACTCAAGGCTTTCATCTAGCTGATAGAGGCTAAGTCCTGCAGCAGTCTACTGGAACTCCAAACAGTGAAAGCCCACAGACCTGTTGGTCAAACCTTAACTGAATCCAGTTATTTTTAGATCTCAAACAAGGAAGGTGGTTTTGCAGACTTTTCCTTGGATGAAAAGGACAGTGAAAGCTTGCATATTCCAAGTCTGAGATGTCTGTGAGATCCTAGATAATCCAATACATAATACCATCAAGAAAGTATTGGCAAGATTAGCCCAGACATTCCTCCATAATTGTGTAAATTTTGCCCAAATCATAAAGTCAGAACATAGCAAAGTAGGTTAAATGAATAAGCAAAGATAAAAATAATCTCTTAAAAATACTATTATGGGTAGAAACAGCACTTCCAAGGCACTCCAGCCCACACCACTTCCAAACCATGTAAAAGGTGGACTCTGAACAACTTCTGGAGCACCAGAAAAGTCAAAGGGGGTATGGTAGAAGTTATGGGAGAGAGGAGATTGGATGAGAGGATATCTTGTGGGACTGATAGTCTGGGGTGGTGGGTAGGGGAAAAATGGGGGAAAATTGTAACTCAAAATCTGGTGGAAATGAATGATGTAAACCAGAACTTAATAAAGCATTTGTTTCATTAAAAAATACTATTATGAAAAGGACCTTCAAGACAGTTTCAAAGTAATGGATAGAGTGATGGTCATATAGTCAGGAAGACATGACTTCAAATCTGGCCCTCAGATACTCAGATACTCTACTAGATATGTGACCTGCATCATTGTCAATTCAATCAATTTCAAATGAACTATTAACTCTTATCTCTTTATTTCTTCAAAACAAATAGCAAGAAAAAATGTCTTTCTGCATGCCCAAATGTGTATAGAGAATTGTTCTGATCTGTCAATTTATTAATACGATCAAAAATGGAAATAAGAGAAGATTGGCATGACCTACTCTGGATTGGGCTATAATAACTCGTTGTGATATTGATCAGTTACTCTAACTTGCTAAATTTGCATCCCCCCCCAGCCCTTTTTTTAGCATAATGTAAAGGAGTCTGATCCTAACCAGCCTAACCAAATACCTACTATGCAAGTCTATATCATTGATAAATGTGATCAAATGTACCCACGTTGCTAAAAAACAAACAAAACTGAAGCAAAATTCAAAGCAATGGAATTTTGACTTCTATAGTCACTTAGTAAGTCAATAATATGCCCTGATGTATGGTTTGAGATGCTTGTAAAAATAATTGGTTTTTGGAGTTCATTAAAAAGCAAGATGAAGCTTTTCAACATTGCTGCTTGAGGGCTCAGAAGTGAAATCCTCCACACCAACTATACATCTTTTTCCCTCTAAGTATGGGTAACATGCTTATGAATAAAGTGTTTTACCCACATTACCCTTTCTTGAAGACATAAAAGCATTACCTACGAATATTAACTGGAAGAATCAGGGTGTGGGTCCAGACTTTGCTGACAACAAGTCAAGTGCCCTATCCATAGTGCCATGATCCTAGGTTTCCTCTTCTATAAAAAATGGATGATAAAATGATAGGAAGGAAGATAAATTTGAAATATGAAGAATAATCAAGGCACTGAGGTCAAGTGCCTTGACAAGGATCATGCAGAAAGAAAGTAACCAAATCAAAATTTAAGCCTAGTACTTTCTCATTTAAAACCAATGAAGGACTGTTCCTATAAGACAAGATACTTGGTCTCATAGGGTTTATTACAGGATTATTTGAACAAATTAAACATATAATGAACAATTAGAGAACAACATAAAGAAATAAATAAACTCAATTATTTGAGTAATGTCATGCTAACCTCTAGCAACCCTTTAACCACTCCCATAAATACAGCCATCACAGTCAGAGAAATCTAGTTCCCTTTGGTGTATATACACACTCATTCTGTAATCAAAGACCATGAGGGAGGAGAATATTCTAGAGGAGGTGGAGGAGAAAAGCTATATTGAGGGGTGAAGAGAGCATTGAATTCCTAGCCATCATTAATACTCAGTTCAAGTTCATTCTCCTCTACAAGTCCTTTATTATCAGACAAAGGAGTTTGTAACTATTAAACAATAGGGAACCACTGAAGATTTTTGAGCAGAAGAGTAATATATAAGAAAAATGATTCTGGCGTTGGTGCAGAGGTTAGTTAGGAGCAAAGACAGAGTGAGAAGGAGCAAGATCTATGAGGAAAATCTTGTTAAAAGTCCAGGTGAATTATCATTTCACCCTACAAGGGGATGGAAACATTAGGCATAGAGAGAGGTGTTTTAGAAATGATATCTTTTCTTTCTTCCTCCACCTTCTTATGTCAAGTCAGATCAAATTGTAGCTTGTCCCTGGCTACACTAGAGTGTCATTACCTTTACCTTTCTTTTTTCTCTAAAAAAGTGGGCTACATTTGTTGGATAATTTATAGGCCAATACTAATAATATTTGCCTATGGTCACTGTCTAACTTGTTTTTGTTGGGTAGCTCATTCCTTTGATGGCAAAAATTATGTGCTGAGAAATATTGTGTCAGATTTTTTGAAAGAAATATTGTTTACATTAATTCACATGCCTGAGTATTTGATTTGAAACATTTATAATTAAGTAAAAAATACTTTGTTGAGTATGTGTATGCACGTGAATATGAGTATGTGTGTGCCTGTGTGTGCTTGCATGTATGCATAGTGTGTGTCTATGTGTCTGTGTCTGTGTCTGTGTTTAGGGAGAATGGAATAGAAACTGAAACAGAAATTTAGAAGTAGAAAGAACTTTAGAGACAACCTTGTCCAACTTCCTTCCCTGAACTCTAAGTTTAGTTAAATCCACATATGTAACTGTTTGCTAAGCTTTTATCTAATTCAAGCCATTATGCTAGTCACTGAGACTCCAGAGGAAAAATCAAAACTTGCCAGACACTCAAGCAGCTTCCATTCTACTTTGAGGGAGAAGGCATGAGAAATAGCAAGCAATTAGGTAAACAAAGTCATAATAATTTCAGGAGAGGCCACTAACAATTGTTTGTGGTAGGAGGTGAGGCAGAGGTGAAAAGGAAGGACACTCCAGGTGCCCTATAGTCTGTGCAAAAGGGGTGGGTGGACAGGTACAAGTGCCTACTATGTGTCAAGTGCTGTGCTAAACACTTTAAAATATTATCTCAGATGATAGGGGGTTTTGAGATGAAACATGAAGCTCTTGACATAGCATTTCTACCACTGTGGCTGAACCCTAGATCATGAAAGACAATGAAAGACTTTAAATTCCACGACCTTGTACTTTATATTTTATTCTAGATCTCATCGAGAGACACTTAAGTGATATGAGCAAAGAAGTAACATGCTCAGATATGTTTTGTTAAGTGGGTTTATATAGACATACACACACATGTAAAATGTGATGGTTGTTATATGCAAAGAAGTATGTCACCTTCTTGTTGCTATTTCATGGATTAGTCTCGTTCAACTCCTCGTAAGTGGTTTTCTTGGCAAAGAAACTGGATGATTTGTTATTTCCTTCTCTAGATCACTTGACAGATGAGGAAACTGAGGCAAAGAGTGTTAGTGATCTCTCCAGGCTTGCACAGCTAGTGCCTGAGGCTGGATTTGAGCTCAAATCCTTCTGACTCCAGTGCTGGCATGCTGTCCACAGTGAAATTCAACTGTCTTCACCTTTCTTAGGCAAGGTAGAATAATTTACTATATCTGCTGTCTTGATATATTTTTCACCTCACTATCAGGGTTGTCAGAAATACAAATCATAATGCTAATTGTTGTTTTGATTAATTAAGGGGTTGTCCTCTCTGTAAAGAAGCAGGGTAGCACTTTGGAGGGATAATGGGGAAAACCAACACCAAAAACCATTCAGCTCAGAGTGAAATGACCTGGATTCTCATCTTGTTCTTATTCTTGCCAGCTTTGAGACTTCGGGTAAATTGAGTTGTTCTTTTAGACATGACTATATTTATTTCTAAAAGGAGGCAGTTTCATTAAATAACCTTTAAGATCCTTTCCAACTGGAACATTCTTTGTTTTCGGTTTCCTTTCTAGAAATGACATAGTAGAAATTATGATAGATTGGGAGTCAGGAAAGAGTTTGGTCACTGGACTTGTGATTTCATTGTTATAAAGAAATCCTAGGAGAGGAAGCTCCTTCTTCTAAATAGGTTTGCATTCTCTGGATAACTTAGAAGACTTAGAGAGATGCTTAGATTGCTAATGTTAAATGACTTGCCCAGGGTCACACTACTAGTATTTGTCAGAGGCAGGAATTGAGCCTGATTCTTTCTGGCTTTAAGATTAGAACTTGATCCACTATGCCACAATGCCTCAGGAAAACCTAAGTTCCATCTGGTCTCTGACACTTAACTATACATAAGTTATGTGACCTTTCCCTTAAGCTTTCCCAACCACAACTTTCTTACATATAAAATAGGGATAATAATAGCTCCTACCCACAAAGGGTTTTTGAAACCAATGAGATAATGTATGCAAAGTATTTTTGAAACCTAAATGCTATATTTATGTGTTTATACATATAGATACATATCTGTGTATATAAGTATATTGCATATATATACATATATATGTGTATATATATACATCCATCTATCATCAATCTATATACATACATATGTGGGCATATGCATGTTTATATATATATGTGTGTATATATATATACATGCATACACATATACATACACACATATGAGAAATTGTTTTAAATTTTGTTTCAACTCTAACCTTCTATACCCTAAGATCCCTTCAGGTCTAATGATTATGGCTATTTGTTTTTCAATCAGTTTTCGATCTCTTTATGACCCCGTTTTGGAATTTTCTTGGCAAAGAAGGTGGAGTGATTTGCCATTTCCTTCTCCAGCACATTTTACAGAGGGGAAAACTGAAATAAACAGGGATAAGTGACTTGCTTAGGCTTATACAGCTAATAAGTATCTGAGGCCAGATTTGAACATCGGAGGATGAGTCTTCTTCACTTCCGGTCCAGCATTCTATCCAAACTTAGCTGTCCTTGTTTTTTTTCTGGTTGTATGAAACTATAAATAGATAGTCCCAGATGATTGTAACATATTAAATGACCATCTGAGGCTTATTTCTTAATGTGAATTCATAAATATGTTACTTTCCAAAAGAAAGCTACATGAGGGCAGGTTTTAAGAGGAGGAGTATAAGAGCAGAATAAGCATGAATTCACTTTACCATCAGAATAGGAATATGAGGGTATGAGGGTATATCTAATTCTCTACATTATAGAGAAAGGATGCTGGAAGTTTGGGGGGAGGGGCTCTAAAGCTAAAATGTATCTACAGCAAGAATTTTGGCCAGGGCTAACTTTAGATTTAGAGTGTTCATTTGGGGGTATACTTTTTTTTGTGTCTAGGTTTAAATGCTATCTTTACCCCAAGTTACTCCAGAATTAGGACACCTTGATTTTACATTCAAGAGGGAGTCTCTTGATTTGAGTATATAATATCAGATCTTAGATTAGAATCTGAAGACCTGAGTTCATATCCTGACTCACGTTATTAAATATGTGATCTTAATTCAGTCATTGAACTGATATGAGCTTCAGTTATCTCATCTGTAAAATTAGGAGTTTAGACTAGGTTATTTTTTTTACTCATGAAATATGCTTTTTATTATTTGGAACATGAAGTATGTTAGATCTTCTTCATTTTTGGAAGCTGTACTGGCCCAGTGCTGGATATCAGGCAGGTGAGAAGGGGACCTGGCCATCAACTGACAAAAAGACAGGGAGGACTGATCAGGGTATGCCCAAAGGCATGGTGGAGGAGAAATAGTCACCCAGGGTTCCACAGTGGGTTCAGTTGATCTGGAAGATGGTCATCCAGGAGGTCAGTGCCATGAGCCAAAAGACTAGCCCCAGGACTGAATGCCAGACATAGCCCTTGACTTGTCTCTGCTCCTCATGGGCTGGGGCCAGGAAGGCCTCTCAAAAGAAACATAGAACATTGACCAGTCAAGGAAAGGGCAGGAATGCAAACCTCCTTGGGTAGTATTTCAAGCAGAGCTTCAGCTTCTCATTAGACACCCACTCCAGGTTCATCCTGGGTCCATGGGAAGTATGGGGAAGGGCCATTGCTTCTCCTTCCTTCTTCCTCAATTCAAGACTAGGTTATTTCTAAAAACATTCCCCTCTCCAAAACCTTCATATACTTAAACAGCTTTCTGATAAATCTTGTTCCTCTCAAAATGGGATCATTAAAATTGTTGGCATCAACACTAAGGAACATGTTTTGACATGAGTTTCCACCAAAAAGAAGGCAGTGGTTTAAAGAAGGGGGTGATGGTATGAAATAAACAAGTTATAAACAAAGCTGCAAAAGGACATCTTATGCCCTAATTGTATCCCAATATGGTTATAGCACCTTGCCCAAGGTGACTTCATTGGTCAACGGTAAGACTGGGAGTCCCTTCATCTCTCAGTCAGACCTATTGGGTACAAGTTATCATGTCTTAAACAGAAACATAGAAAGATTAGAATCTGTGTTTTCTTCTGAACCAGTTTTCTATGCAAATACAATTCCTATGAATAGCATCTTATGCCCTCTACTGGACTCTAAGTTGCAAGAGCAGTTTTATATACATTTTTCTTGCTTTCCTTTGTGTCTGCATATTGCCAATTGGGGATCATAGATTAGCAGTTGGACAATACATAAAATCATCTAATTTAACCCTTCTCTTTTAAAGATGAAGAAATTGATATCCAGAGAGGGGAAATGACTTGCTTAAATCATGCAGAAAACAGTAAAGCAAAGATTGAAATACAGATATTTTCAATCCAAGTATAGTTCTTTTGGCATTAAACCACTCCTTTCATAATCCTAGCCAACTTTTCCTTTGCACTTATATGATCAAATTGAAATATATAATAGGGTTTATAAGAGGCATGCAAATTTGTCAGATTTTTCATTTTTTTAAACTTTCTAAAGAGTTTGAGTATGCATTGAGGGTTTTGTTCTGTTACTCACTCAACATTCTTTTTAAATCAACTGCTGGTTAGAAAACACTTTGATAGGTATTGTGGGAGATCAAAGGAGGCAAAGGTCTAGTGGAATGAGCATTAATTCTGGAGCCAGAAGTCCTGAGTTCAAATCTTCCCTCTCGATATTTCTGGGTTCTATAACAAATGAGATACAGGACCAATAATTTTCTTTGATTCCCCGTGACATCTTAAACCTCTCCAAAATAGAAACTATACACCAAATATAATATAACCTGAACTGTGTCCATTGCCTAGGACAAACAAAGAAAAAAATTAAAAATACAACCAATCAAAACAACCAAAAATAATTTACTGAAATCTAGAAATCACTCAACACTGCCTCACCTAACATCAACCACAGCACCATCCCTGAGGCTGCACTTGATCCAGGATCTGACAAAGAAGCTTGCAACTAAACACAACTCCACACCACACCCCTTCTCCCAAATGCTTTTCAATGCTTTTCAATGCAGTGGCTTCAGAAATTTGCTGGACTCACCCCTGGCAAGCAACAGTAAGATGGAAACATTCTGTGCTAAAAAAAAGATCTCTGCAGGGAGCATAAGAACAGAGGGAAATGGGAAGGACATAGGTCTAGGCTTGAAATCAATCATAACAACACCATATTCCACCTCACCCATCCTCTCAGAGCTTCAAAGACCCAAACTACACAGTAAAAAAAAAAAAAAATAATAGGCAGTACAGGAAAACAAAAATAAACAAACAAACAAAAGCCCTTTGACTCTGTGATGATAGTAATCTCATCAAAGAATCCTCCAAGGCAGAAAAGAGTCCTTGTGGTCATTCAGAGACCAGGAGAGGAATAAACACCTCTCCTTTGATCAAAACAACCTTGGAAGAACTGAACAAAATAATTACTTAAAAAGTAGAATGGAGTAAATGGAAGCTAATGACTTTTTGAGAAATCAAGAAGTTATAAAGCAAAAAAAAAAAAAATAGAAGAAAATGTGAAATAGCTTATTGAAAAAAAAAAAAAACAGCTGAACTGGAAAACAGGTCCAGGAGAGATAATTTAAAAATTAGTGGACTATCTGTAAGCCATGACCAAAAATAGAGCCTTGGGGTGGCTAGGTGACTCAGTGAATAGAGCACCGGCCCTGGAATCAGGAGGATCTGAGTTCAAATCCGACCTCAGACACTTAACACAAAAACTAGGTGTGTGACCTTGGGCAAATCACTTAACCCCAACTGCTATCCAAAAATAAAAAAAAAAGCCTAGACACCATCTTTCAAGAAATTATCAAGATAAACTGCCCTGATGTTCTAGAAACAGATGGGAAAATAGATATCGAAAGAATCCACCAATAACCTCCTAAAGAGATACCAAAAGGAAAACTAGTAATTTTGTAGCCAATTTTGGAGTTCCCAGGTCAAGGAGAAAATATTGCAAGCTTCCAGAAAAAAAAAATAACACAATCAATATAACACAAGATTTTGCAGTTTCTACATTTAGGGATTGGAGGGTTTAGAATATGATAATCCAGAGCTCAAAGGAGCTAGAATTTACAAAGAGTCACTTCCCCAGTAAAACTGTGTGTAATTTTTTTTGGGGGGGAGGGAATTGATATTCAATGAAATAAAGGACTTTCAAGCATTCTTGATGAAAATACAAGAGCTAAATAGAATATTTGACTTTCAAATATAATAATCAAGAGAAGCATAAAATTTGAACAGGAGAGAGGAATAATAAGTGACTTAATGAAGTGGAACTATTTACCTTCCTACGTGAAAAGATGATATTTGTAAAGATAGACAGAGTCCATATGGTAAGCTGAATATGAGGAGATATTTAGATAATGGAATTGGGAGTGAGGGTGGAGTATGTTTGGAAGGGGAGAGGGGGAGATATAGAATGGGGTGGATTGTCTCACATGGAGGAGACAAGAAGGGGTTTTTGTAGTGGAGGGGAGGAACGGGAAAGTGGTGGGGGGGGAGTAGGTGACGGCTTACTCTCATCAGGTTTCGATTAAGGAGGGAGTATCATTTGAATTGAGTTGGGTATGGAACTCTATCTTGCCCTTCGTGTGTGGGGGGTGTTGAGGAGGGGGATGGAAGATGGGATATGATGGAAGGGAGGGCAGATATGGGGAGAGGGTAATCAGAACCAAACATTCTTGAGGAGGTACAGGATCAGGGGAGGGAATGGAGTAACTGGAGAGTGGGATGGAATGGAGGGAAGTATAGTTGGCCTTTCACAATGTGACTGCATGACTACACACATATTACCTATATCAAATTGCTTGCCTTCTCAATTATGGTGGCTGTGGAGGTAGGAAGGGAGAGAATGCGGAACTCAAAGCTTTAAAAGTGAATGTTGAAAGTTATTTTTACATGTGACTGGGAAATAAGATAGACAGGCAATGTGATATAGAAATCTATCTTGCCCTACAGGGAAATAGAAGGGAATTGTGGGGGGGGCGGTGATAGAAGGAAGGGCAGATTGGGGAAAGGGTAATAAGAATGCTCACTGTCTTGGGGTGGGTGGAGGAGAGAGAAAGGGAGAAAATTGAGAATTCAAAATCTTGTGGAAGTGAATGTAGAAAACTAAAAATAATTTATAGAAAAAGAAAAGATGTATAGCAAAGAAAAGAAAAAGAACCTCTAGGTAATTAAGGGCAGTGGAAGGGCGCAGAAGAGCAAAGGGATGGAGGGGAGGTGGAGACCTAGCTTTGGTGATAGGAGAGATTTCTTCGGATGATTACTCCTATGGGTAATGCCATGTTCCATGAAAGGAGATAGAGACTTTGTGTCTGGTGTTTTCTGAGGAATTTGGTGCTTTGAAAAGACTCCTTGCCTTACCTTGGGAAGGGACATTTGTGATTCCTGAGGGTAAAAGGAACCAGGGAAAAAGAGAGAGAACATAAGCACTTGGAGGAAATTTGTGGAGCAAATGAGGAAAATGGTAACAAGGCAGAAGTTATAGATCAACCAAAGCTGCATAATAGAAAATATGTATGTGGAAGGGAGAATGACCATGGGGCAGGGTCCTCTTTGTCACCTCAAAAAAAATAGCATCTTGTTTGGAAAGTGAGAGACAACTTTAAAAGGGAATCTGTAGGGCAAGCTCTACAAGGCAGTTGCAGAAACTGCCTTGAGGGGAGAATCCTGAATGAATGCCTTGAAAACTTTGATTACATGAGAAATACAGAGACGAGAGAGAGACTAGATGCTTATAGAGATCATGAACTAGAGAATGGCAGTCTAGAGTATATAGGATGAAGAATTAAGAGAGTGAGAGAATTTTTTTTTAATTGGCATAAAAATGAAATGACAAAAATGAAAGGCATTAGCTGAGGGGAGGTAAAGAACTGAGAATCTACTTGATTAACAGAAAGGAAAAAGGGACAGGAGATTAAACAGCCAGGGAAATCTAGGGAAGGAAAAATTAGAAGAAAATATGAAATAAAGGAAAGGAAGGAAGGAAGGAAAGAAAGAAAGAAAGAAAGAAAGAAAGAAAGAAAGAAAGAAAGAAAGAAAGAGAAAGAAAGAAAGAAGGAAAAAGAAAGGAGCAACAAACTGCTGGAGAGGAGATCAGGAGTAAGGGAAAGAGAGCCAGTGAGAATAGGGCCACTTAAAAAATAGATTAAACTAAAATAACTGAAGAAATATAGCACTGTGTTTACAGTAGAAGAGGGAAAATATCATAACTTAAAGACAAATGGAGGAAAATATAAACCTAACTCTCATAACTTTAAAAGTGAATGGATTAAACAATCCAATAAAACAAAAAAGAGTGACAGATTGGATAAGGAAATAAAACTCCACAATCTGTTGCTTACAAGAAACACAATGAGAAAAAAATATATACACAAAATAAAACTGAGTGGATGGGGAAAAAATTACTATGCATCAAGTGAATGTAAAAAAGCAGGGATTGCAGTCTTGCTATCTATCCAGGAAAAAACAAATATTAAAAAAAATAAAATGTTTAAACAAAAAAGCTACACTATGAGAACTTGAGGATGATAAAGGAACTGGAGATGATAAACTCATATCAAACATAAACACATATGCTCCAAATGACTTATTGTCCAAATTTACAAAGGAATACTAGCTGAACTATAAAAAGGCAATGTAAGACAATAGTGACAGAAAATTCCAATTTCCCTCTCTTAATTTTGAATAAGTCTAAGAGTAAAAATAATTTTTCTTTTTTTTTTATAGTTTTACTGTTTATTTCTCCATGAAATTCAATGAACTTTAAACAAGTATTTACTGCTATGCTATTTGTTACACCCACACCCCCCCCCCACACACACACATACACACACACACATGCACACACGCACACGCACACGCACATGCACACACACACTCTACTAAAGGTCCAATTTTTTCCCTTTCACAATTATACTAATTTTTCAGGGTAAATTATTATTGGTTGTATACCTGTGTCTTTTGCTTTTTGGAATATCATATTCCTCGATATACTCTCTTTTAAAATGGTAGTTGCTAAATTTTGTGTCATCTTTACTGTACTTGAACTTTTTTTCTTGATTGCTTAGTTTATTTAGAGAGGGAAGAGGCCTGGAAGCTCTGGATTTTGGCAATTATGTACCTGGGAATTTTAGTTTAGGGGTTTCTTTCAAGAGGTGACCAGCAGATTATATCAGGCAGTATACTTAGATAATATTCTTAGATTATATTTCCTTAACCTGTTTTCTTTTTTTTTAAGCAAATGCTTTATTAACTTCTGTTTTACGTCATTCATTTCCGCCAGATTTTGAGTTGCAATCATTTTCCCCCCATTATTCCCCTAACCAACCTCCCAGAACAGTAATCCCACAAGATATCGCTTCCTCCAATCTGCTCTCTCCCATACCTTCTCCCATACCCCCATCGACTTTTCCATTAGAGGAAGGTGAGTCTTTGCATCCCACTGCCTGCACATCTTATCTCCCTATTACAAGCAAAAGAGTATTAATAATAGTATTTATATATATTTGAAACATTTATTGTTACGACCTCAAATTTCAGATCCATTTCCTTCCTCCCTTGTCACCCATTCCCTCTTGTGAGATAAGTAATTCAGTATATGTTGTACATGTCTAGCTATGCAAAACATTATCATAGTAGATATATTGTACAAGGCTGCTTATAATTCCCTCCCACTCATCCCACCCCCCACCTGGTCCATTCCCTGCATGATCCTGTCCATCTTTTATAGTGGGTGCTTCCAACCTCCCCTCACCCCAAGGATGCCCTCCCATCCATCATCCCTCCTCCCATCCCCCTTCCCCCTATCCTGCTGCAGGTTGAGATATCCCATTTACTATGTATGTCATTTTCTCCCTGAACCAAATTCAGTTTGAATGTGGTTTTGCCTTTTTAGCCTTCCTTATTCTCCCTCTCTTTTGCAACCACTTCCCCTTGCTTCTTCTGCATGGGATAGTTTACACTACCCTGTCTCTCCCCATCTCCTCTTGCCACTTTCCTCTCTCACCTCATAATTTCATCCCTTGAGTATTCTCCCTTCCCAACAAATTCAACCTATGCCCTCTATCCATATTACTGTAACCATATACACACACATTCACATATGTATTCATATGACCACACCCCCTTCTTCCATTATTTTCATAGTGAGAAAGATATCATCAGTCACAGTTATTGCTTTTCCACATAGGAATGTAAATAGTTCAACTTTGATAAGTTCCTTTTGATTTCTTTTCCCTGATTACCTTCTCAGGCATCTCTTGCTTCTTGTGTCTGGATGTCAAATTTTCTATTCAATTCTGGTTTTCTCCTCAAGAATGCTTGAAAGTCCTCTATTCCACTGAATGACCATATTTTCCCCTGAAACAAAATACTCAGTTTTGCGGGGTAGGTGACCCTTGGGTTCATTCTCAGTTCTTCTGCCCTCTGGAATATCATATTCCATGCCCTTCGATCCCTCAGTGTAGAAGCTGCCAGGTCCTGGGCTATTCTGATTGTGTTTCCACAATATAGAAATTGTTTCTTCCTGGCTGCTTGGAGTATTTTCTCCTTGATCTGGGGATTCTGGAACCTGGCTATAATATTCTTGGGAGTTTTCTTTTTGGGATCTTTTTCAGGAGGTGATCAGTGGATTCTTTCAACCTCTATTTTGCCCTCTGGATCTAAAACATCAGGGCAGTTTTCCTTGAGAATTTCTTGAAGGGTGATTTCTAAGTTCTTTCCTTGATCATGGCTTTCAGGTAGTCCAATAATTTTTAAATTGTCTCTCCTGGATCTATTTTCCAGGTCAGTGGTTTTTCCCATGAAATATTTCACATTGCCTTCTAATCTTTCATTTGTTTAGATCTGCTTAATAGCATCTTGATTTCTCATAAAGTCATTAGCTTCCATTTGCTCCAGTCTAACTCTGAAGGAATGAATCTCCTCAGTGAACTTTGAGATTCTTTTTCCATCTGGCAAATTCGACTTTTTAAGGCATTCTTCTCCTCATTGCCCTTTTGGGCCTCCTTTGCCATCTGAGTTAGTCTATTTTTTAAGGTGTTGTTTTCCTCAGTCAGGCTGTTGACCCTCATTTCATACTTTTCCTGCATCCTTCTCATTTCTTTCCAATTTTTCCTCCACTTCTCTTATTTGATTTTTAAAGTCCTTCTTAAGGTCCTCTATGGCCTGCAACCCGCTCATGTTTTCCCCTGGGGCTTTTGGAGCAGGACTTCTGACCTCACAGTCCTTTTCCTGCTCTATGCCCCCAAAATAGGAGTCTAGGGTTGCATTTTTCTGTTTCCTTTGCCTTGGCATGTTGCCACTTAATTACTTGACTTTTGGGCTTGTTGCCACGCTATGGCTTTAAGGCCAGATAGAGGAATTTTCATCCCGAACGTGTGGGGGGCTACTTCCGTTTCTGGCAAGCTGTAGACCCACCCATGACTTCCACCCTAGATCACAATCCAGATCCAGGGAGGTTAAAGCAAGAGCGATTACCCCCCAAGACTGATCGCTGGATCTCCCTACAAATTTGCAGGCTGGGAGCGGGCGCTGCCTCTGAAAACTACAAAATGGCGTTTGTCCTCAGCGGCTTCTAGCCCCCAGGGGAGGGATCCGACGCATTCCCTAATACCAGTCCCAAAGTCCATAGGACACTAACCTCTTACTTTGTCCCAGGCAAGTCTATGTTGATAATTCTGGGGTCGCCACAGCTCCTGGTGTTCTGGGGTTCCTCCAGCTGGCTGTTGGCCCTGCCGCCCTGGGGCTAAAACCTCGGCTCATGCAGACCTGGGCTCGGCTCGGCTCCTGCGCTCTGTGCGCTGCACGCTGCCAGGTCCCAGACCACTGTGCTGGTCCTTCCTGCAGGGCTGCTGGGCTGTCCTCAGCGGGAGTTTAGCTTCTCTGTGTCGTTCTGTGGGTGCTGGGGCTCCAGAAGTTGTTCAGAGTCCCCTTTTACATCGTTTGGGGGTAATGTGGGGGCAGAGTGGCTTGGAAGAGCTGTTTCTACTCCGCCATCTTGGCTCCGCCCCAATAATTTTTCTTTTAGAAAAGGAAAGCTTGGATATGAGCAAATTACAGGATAAACTTCTGAGAAAATATAAACAAATAAGAAAACTTATGGCATCTTTTAAATGGGAGTGTAAAAATATACATGTTTCTCAGAACTAAATGGAACATTTACAAACACTATCTATACAATATAACAACAAAGACATTGTAAATAAATATGAAAGAGAACAAATAGTTAATGCATCCTTTGTAGACCACAGTGCAACGTAACATCATTGATTAAGGAATCACAAATAAAAGACAATCCTCAAATGGACACTTACCAATGAAATCCTAAATAATGAGTGGGTCAAAGAGCAAATCATAGAAACTATTGCATAAAAAGGATAATAATGAAATAATATACAACAATTTCTGGGATGTAGATAAATGAGTCCTTAGGAGAAAAAAATATCCAAAGTATCATATCCGTGTAAACATAGTTTAATAAAACAGCAAAAGAGATTATTAATGAACAAATCCTCTCTCTGACAGGTTTGAATTTGGACAAGTCACTTAATATCTTCAGGTTTTAATTTAATTATATGTAAAGTAAAAGTGTTAGAGCAGAAGGCCTACAAGGTCCCTAGATTTAAGATCTCTACCTACAAACCTTATATGAACAAAAACTCAGAAATGGGCTAGCATGTCATCCAGTCCCAATTGTGCCTGAATTAAAATCCTCTCTACAGCATTATCAAATAGTCACCAAGCCTTTGTTGAAGAGCCTTACTGAAAGGGTATATATAACTTCCCTAGGCAGGACATTCCATGTCGATTGCCATTATTTTTAAGAAGTTGTGCATTAAGTTGAGTCAAAATTTGCTTTTCTCCAATTGCCACTCATTGCTTTATTTTTTTTTCAAGCTAAACATCTCCAAAATTTCACACATCTATAATTTTCAGAGATGGAAGGATTTTAAGGTTCAGATACTAAAAAATGACAACTACAGTTATTACAGCAAAAGTAATAGCAATAGGAACAGTAGCTCTAGTAGTAGCAGTAGTAATAATATCAGATGCTGTAGGAGAAGGAAGAAGAGGATGAGGAAGATAAGGAGAAGGAGGATGAGGTAGTAGTAGTAGTAGTAGTAGTAGTAGTAGTAGTAGTAGTAGTAGTAATAGTAATAGCAGTAGTAGCAGCAGCAGCAGCTTTTATAGAGTATTTAATATATGCAAAGTATTTTGTGAATATTAGCTCATTTTATCCTCACAGCAACCCTGGGAGGGAGGGAGGTGCAATATTATTCCCATCTTGCAGGAGAGAAAAACTTAAACACACACACAGTCACATACATACAATTAATGCATCATATACATCTAAAATATAGAAATATCAACCCCCATCCAAAATTAATATATTAGTTAAGATGAGAGAGAAATTATTTCAAGTTGAAAACCCTAGGTAAAGTTTAATGGAAGACGCTGGGCTGAAAAAAAAATATAGGAGAACGGTATGTATGTATGTGTATATATACATATATGTATCTGTTTGAATATATATATGTATATATACACAAAGATAGATAGATGGATAGATGGATAGATAGATATAAAAGCTTTTGGGGAGACTATCCAGTGGTTCATGTTACCTCATCTATAGGAAAAGAGGAAGCCATTAGAATGAATCTAACAGAGGTGTCAGTTGATCAAAACTATTTATTATGGTGTGTAATTTAGTTTGAGCTATACTTTGGGGTGGGGTGGGGTAAAAAGCCTGAAATTTTAGAGATTGGTTGTTTAGAAAGCAACCACATAAATTTATGTAAGATAGAGTAAAGATTTGACCTGTAATAATAGCCAAAGAAATTATAAGAAGAGCTCTGCTATACAAGTTATTGTACATATGTCAATAAGTTTTATTATTTATTAGATTGGGATAAGCACTGAGGCATGTGGAAGATTCCAGAATGGCTCTAAGCTTCTGAATGAAATTGACTAGAAGATGAATGGTAGCATTAATTGAAATTCTGGGAAACAGTAGATTTTTTTTTGAGAGAGAGAGAGAGAATGATGAATTCAGTCTCAAATATAATAAGCTTCAGATGTCTGTAAGGGTGTCCACTTGCAGATATCCATTAGATGTCTCTGCACATGTCATTAGAGCCAACACCCAAAAGGTATGACGGTAAATAAATATTTCAAAACTATTTTTAGAAACTGTAGTTGAAGTGGGTAAGAATAACAAAAATTTGGAAAGAAAAGAAAGAACTTAAGACAGAGACTTAAGAATAAGCTGAAGACCTTTAAGGAGAAGATGCGTCAGTAAAGAAAATGAAGTCATAGAAGAATTATCAGATTTTTTAATGAATTTTGGATAAAGCTAGGTGAAATACTTGCAGAATAGAAAATCAACATGAAGCTGGGAGGAGTAGCTAAAAAATTAGTTAACAGAGTCAACATCAAAAAGATCCTAATAGTTATAACAATAGGCCAGATCAAATAAACATAATTTGGTAAGGATAAATCTAAATTTCGTTTTTAAATGTCACAACCCATAGGAAAGGAAAACTGTGACTAGTCAAAAACTATTATACCTAAAGATCTGAAGCGTTTCCAGATCTCAGGACTAATACCAGTCTTCTCCATAATACTAAACTGCAAAATTGATACCTTGAGGTTTGCTTAGCTGTTTCTATATGAGAAAGAACACTGTTTTTGGAATCAAGACACCTGCTTCTAGTCACAGAACTTCTGTTTCCTAAGCTGTGTGACCTTGGGAAAGCCAGTTTTGTTCCTGAAGCCTTTAAAATGGGATGTTAATACTGATTTCATAGGTCTGTTTGAAGAGGGGAGGGTGATAAGGAGGGGGGGAGGGTAAGTGGTTCTGCCAGGGATACCTCCCTGGCATCCAGTCTGGAAGGAATTCACCATGCTCAAGCAAATTTTGAAGCCGAAATTGTAAAGTTTATTGTTACGCTGTAGAAAACAGTGGGCTAGATTCTTATGGAACCTACAAACTTCCAGGGGTCACAGGCATAGTTTTAAGGTGTCAATTATGCTAACTAGGTGAGTAAGGGTGGGATCAGGGAGGAGTTAAGGAGTGGTCAGTGCTCAAAGGACCATACACTTTTAATATCAACTGTGCAGGTGTATTGCCCATGATTCACTGGGAAATAGCTCAAGGGAGGGCTAGCTGGAGGTGTGGTTTTAGGCCTGATAAGTCACTAAAGAGTGCCCAGTCTGCCACCCACCAAGGTCATCAGAGGCAGTGTGGGTATATAATTGACTAAGGAGTTACCCTATAGATAAGGTATTGAAGAATTTATGGTGGGGCTGGCCACTCTAACTAAGGGAGATAACATTTACATAACTTATTGTTTCAAGCAGAGATAAACAGGTCATGGATTGTTGCTGGGCAGAGTGCTGGAAGGGGGAAGGGGCAGAGTCGATGATGAGGCTGGGGGGTGTGGAATTGTGATCTTACAGACTGGTTTTACAAATTGATTTTACAGACATAGATCCCAAAGCACCCCACTTACAAACTGATGTTACAGATTGATACTACAGACATATATACATCACAAGGACCCCATCATGTTGTGAGGTGTTTATTCTTTAAAACTTGAAGAAATATGTATACAGAAATCATCTTCATCATCATCATTAGAAACTCAGTCCACTAGAACTCCATCAAGGTCTTCCTCCACTTAGCAGGGAAGCAGACAACACCAGCTATTGTTCTCTTTGCTTGAGAAACTTAACCATATCTAGTATAACACTTTAGAAGTGATCCAGAAGTCAGCAAATAAGTCCTAATATGGGCCATACATTTAGCTAAATCTTAGTCACAAGAAATGTTAAAAAGGAAACTGTTCATGACAAGGACATAATCAATTGAGATCAAACTGTCCAATTCCTCTTTCAAGCAGAAGCCTTTAGCAAGCTCTCTGGACTTCCTTTAGTGGAAAAGGTTTAACCATGTAGAATTAAAGGGAGCCTGAAGAAAATAGACTGTTCCATAGGAAAAAAAAACAAAAACAAAAACAAAAAAAGACAAAACATAGTAGTAACTCACCTCAGTGAAGGAAACAAGCTTAAAGCAATAAGTAAATGTGTGTTTTCAGCTCCAGAGTATTTATTAGGTCTAGAGAATGGTTCAGCATAGCTCTTGAGGTCATCTCAATAGCTGATGCTTGCAGTAGAGAACATACCATTACCACAAAGAAAACCAATACTTAAAATGTGTTTTACCCTCATTTAAAAACACAGATACACACACACACACACACACACACACACACACACGACACTTTTACAGACAAAAGATAGCTTGATGTAATGAATAGAAAACGTCAACAGTTTTACCAATAGCCCTTGTGAACTTCAATCTACATTTTTTTTTTGTCTGACAATTTTGATGACAAAAATCATTGCTTATTTCCTACCGGCTTCACTCCCTAGACTTGGACTCCGCCATTATCTTGCTCATAGGAAACTTCTTCAATACTAAACTCATCATCCTTCAAGACTGTTTCAGCTTGGTACTTACCCTCAGCACCCTTTGCCCTGCTGATTAGAGGACAAGAGGGTGGGACAAAGAACTCTTCTCAAAGTCTCCATTTAGAGAGGGCTTGCAAACCAGTCAGTTACTCATTTCCCACAAGCTATAATCCTTGGACTTTTCTTGACACTTCTTTGCAATTTCTCCTACACTCTTTTTCAGTGTGTGTGTGTGTGTGTGTGTGTGTGTGTGTGTGTGTGTGTGTGTGTGTATGTGTGTATGTGTGTGTGTGTGTGTGTGTGTATACAGACATACATGTTGTCTTTCCATTATTAGATTTCAATCTCCTTGGAGCAGGGCCTGTCTTTTTCATTTATATCCCTAGCACTTTGTATAGTATTTGGCACACAATAGGAATTTAAACATCTATTAACTGACTGATTGTCATGGGATAAAGCAAAATGTCAAATTAAAATAACACAATTGTTTTAATTATCATTTCTCTTATGGCAGTGTGGGAAAAAAAGAGCTGGCGTCAGAGCCAAGAAGAGGGTTTCAAGTTCAGGTTCTTATGCATATTGACTGCATGAACTTGGGTGGCGTAGCAAAGTGTCCCAGACATCTAAGACTAAACGTTGGAGAAAAATAACTTATCTATACTGGTGGGAGAATTTTCCTTACCAGGAATTCACTACATTGATAAAATCACAAGTTCATTTTAAGAAAATTAAGGTTGAGCCTGTCACTGGGGAAATCATCAGTTTGTCATTATAGTTGATTATGGTGAAATATCTCTAAATGGTGGGAATTTAAAAATATAGCTATGCATTCAGAGTATGTCATTTTTTAAGCATAAGAGCATCCTAGTTGGGAACCCTCTTCACCAATGCCAAATATAATCTATCTATGACATAGATCCCAAGAAATGACTTAAAGACTAAGAAATTATACAAGTCACCCAAGGTCATATAGCTAATTAAGGTTTAGAGGTAGCATTTTCTTTTTTTTTTTCTAATTTTTAAGTATTCATATATTTATTTATTTATTTTTAGACAAATGCTTTATTAACTTCTGTTTTACATCATTCATTTCCGCCAGATTTTGAGTTGCAATCATTTTCCCCCCATTATTCCCCTAACCAACCTCCCAGAATAGCAGTCCCACAAGATATCGCTTCCTCCAATCTGCTCTCTCCCATACCTTCTCCCATACCCCCATAGACTTTTCCATTAGAGGAAGGTGAATCTTTGTGTCCCAATGCCTGCACATCTTATCTCCCTATTACAAGCAAAAGAGTATTAATATTAGTATTTATATATATATTTGAAACATTTAATGTTAAGACCTCGACTTTCAGATCCATTTCCTTCCTCCCTTGTCACCCATTCCCTCTTGGGAGATAAGTAATTCAGTACATGTTGTACATGTCTGGCTATGCAAAATATTATCATAGTAGATATATTGTACAAGGCTGCTTATAATTCCCTCCCACTCATCCCACCCCCCACCTGGTCCATTCCCTACATGATCCTGTCCCTCTTCTATAGTGGGTACTTCCAACCTCCCCTCCCCCCAAGGATGCCCTCCCATCCATCATCCCTCCTCTCATCCCCCTTCCCCCTATTCTGCTACAGGTTGAGATATCCCATTTAGTATGTATGTCATTCTCTCCCTGAACCAAATTCAATGTGAATGTGGTTTTGCCTTTTTAGCCTTCCTATTCTCCCCCTCCATTGCAACCACTTCCCCTTGCTTCTTCTACTTGGGAAAGTTTACCCTACCCTGTCTCTCCCCATCTGCTCTTGCCACTTTCCTCTCTCACCTCATAGTATCATCCCTTGAGTATTCTCCCTTCCCAAACAAATTCGACCTATGCCTTCTATCCATATATAACTGTAACCATATACACACAAATTCACATATGTATTCATATGACCACACACCCTTCTTCCATTATTTTCATAGTGAGAAAGATATCATCAGTCACAGTTATCACTTTTCCATATAGGAATGTAAATAGTTCAACTTTGATAAGTTCCTTTTGATTTCTTTTCCCTGATTACCTTCTCAGGCATCTCTTCCTTCTTGTGTCTGGATGTCAAATTTTCTATTCAATTCTGGTTTTTTCCTCAAGAATGCTTGAAAGTCCTCTATTCCACTGAATGACCATATTTTCCCTGAAACAAAATACTCAGTTTTGCTGGGTAGGTGACCCTTGGGTTCATTCCCAGTTCTTTTGCCCTCTGGAATATCATATTCCATGCCCTTCGATCCCTCAGTGTAGAAGCTGCCAGGTCCTGGGCTATTCTGATTGTGTTTCCACAATATTGAAATTGTTTCTTCCTGGCTGCTTGGAGTATTTTCTCCTTGATCTGGGGATTCTGGAACCTGGATATAATATTCCTGGGAGTTTTCTTTTTGGGATCGTTTTCAGGAGGTGATCGGTGGATTCTTTCAACCTCTATTTTGCCCTCTGGATCTAAAACATCAGGGCAATTTTCCTTGAGAATTTCTTGAAGGGTGATTTCTAGGTTTTTTCTTTGATCATGGCTTTCAGGTAGTCCAATAATTTTTAAATTGTCTCTCCTGGATCTATTTTCCAGGTCAGTGGTTTTTCCCATGAGATATTTCACATTGCCTTCTAATCTTTCATTTGTTTGGATCTGCTTAACAGCATCTTGATTTCTCATAAAGTCATTAGCTTCCATTTGCTCCAGTCTAACTCTGAAGGAATGAATCTCCTCAGTGAACTTTTGAGATTCTTTTTCCATCTGGCAAATTCGACTTTTTAAGGCATTCTTCTCCTCATTGCCCTTTTGGGCCTCCTTTGCCATTTGAGTTAGTCTATTTTTTAAGGTGTTGTTTTCCTCAGTCAGGCTGTTGACCCTCATTTCATACTTTTCCTGCATCCTTCTCATTTCTCTTTCCAATTTTTCCTCCACTTCTCTTATTTGATTTTTAAAGTCCTTCTTAAGGTCCTCTATGGCCTACAACCCGCTCATGTTTTCCCCTGGGGCTTTTGGAGCAGGACTTCTGACCTCACAGCCCTTTTCCCATTCTATGCCCCCAAAATAGGAGTCTAGGGTTGCATTTTTCTGTTTCCTTTGCCTTGGCATGTTGCCACTTAATTGCTTGACTTTTGGGCTTGTTGCCACACTATGGCTTTAAGGCCAGATAGAGGAATTTTCATCCCAAACGTGTGGGGGGCAACTTCCGTTTCTGGCAAGCTGTAAACCTACCCACAACTTCCACCCTAGATCACAATCCAGATCCAGGGAGGTTAAAGCAAGAGCGATTACCCCCCAAGACTGATCGCTGGATCTCCCTACAGTTAGCATGCAGGCCGGGAGCTGGAGCTTCCTCTGAAAACTACAAAATGGCGTGTCTCCTCAGTGGCTTCTAGCCCCCAGGGGAGGAAGCTGACGCATTCCCCAAATACAAGTCCGAAAGTCCATGGGACACTAACCTCTTACTTTGTCCTAGGCATGTCTATGTTGATAATTCTGGAGTCGCCACAGCTCCTGGTGTTCTGGGGTTCCTCCAGCCGCCTGCCCTGATGCCCTGGGGCTAAAACCTCGGCTCATGCGGACCTGGGCTCGGCTCCGCTCCTGTGCTCTGCACTCTGCAAGCTACGTGCTGCTAGGTCCCAGACTGCTGCGCTGGTCCTTCCTGCAGGGCTGCTGGGCTGTTCTCAGTGGGTGGTTAGCTTCTCTGCGTTGTTCTGTGGGTGCTGGGGCTCCAGAAGTTGTTCAGAGTCCCCTTTTACATAGTTTGGGGAAAATCTGGGGGCAGAGTGCCTAGAGGTAGCATTTTCACTGAAATTTTGCTAAGTCCAAAGTTGATGTTATACCCACTATGGAATACTGCCTCTTTAATTTAGTAATCAATCTGCAAATGACCAAAAGCAATTTCAGGCTTGAAAGTAAGAGGTAGAAGGATAAGCCTTTGTAGTCCATGTGAAAATTTTATTTATTCTTTATTTATTCTTCCAGTTTTTCCTTCTGTATCTCAGCATAGGTAGAATCACCCACTCAGGCTTGCTTCGAGCAGACTAGTCTGAAGTCGATTTTAATCAGTGGCTGCTGAACCATAGTAACTTGTTCAGTTGAAGAACCATCTCTCAATCCCTATAGTACTGCAGGGATATAAATATAAGTGCATATCCACAAGGGATTTCTAAACTTGTCTAGGGGCAAAAGAGATGATATTCTTCTCCTCTGATAAACGGAAAGGACATTGAAAAAAACACACAGGCAAAAAAGATGGAAAAAACAGCCTCAGACTCAAACTGGTTCCATTTTGACAAAACTGACCCAAGAAATATCTCTCTGATTCTGTAACACTCCCAGGTACAGCTCTGCAGATAATTTCCCAGTAGTGGAGAAATGTGACTAGATTTGATCAATAACATAAGGAACTTTCATAGATTGTAGTTTAGAGATGCCGAAGCTCAGTCATTTCCAAAAGGAAAAGACAGAACCTTTGTGTCATGACTGTAGGTGTGAGATGTAGTCTGCCATTCTCAAGTACTGTAATTACTCCTCTCACTCATGTTTTTTTCTCCCATATCCTCAAAGATATTTGCAAATTATAAGACACATCCAAAGCATTATCTAAGCTTCCCAGAATTACAAAGCTAAAAGTCCTTCTAATATCAGCTTGAAGGAACGATCAACCTTTCTTCCTTGACAATTTCAGGCATTGAGACTATGACTTAGTGATGAGAGGCCAGCCAACTTGATCTTAGGTTTCATCAGGTGGTCCTTAATCACTTTCTTTGTTTGTTGTGAATATACTAAGCATTGTAGAGTCAATTAGTGAAACAATAAACATTTACAAAGTAGTTACTATGTGCCAGCCATAGTACTTTACCTACTACTAAAGGAAGTTTATTAGCTCACTCTATGCTGCTGAATCCTAGGTTAGTAAGGTCAAGAAAGGGTCATAGATTTGGAACTGAAAGGAATTTGGAGGTTATTGACTGCATTTTAGAGAGCAGGTAACTGAAGATTAGTGAGTTTCGAGGTCATCTAAGGAGTAAATGTCTGAGGGGAACTTTGAAACCCATCCTTTGATTCTAAAGCAAACCTTTCCATCATTTATCATACTGCCTTGGGGTTGAACAGGCAGTAAATGGAAAAAATGGGATTTGAACACAAGTCTCCTTACTGGATAATCAGGGTTCTTTCCATTGTGAAGAAAAATCTCTGCTTCTAAAATGAAAATGAGCATAACAAATCAGGCAGGCTGCTTTAAACAACAACAACAACAAAAAAAACACTGAGATCTTTGGTGCAAAAGGCAATGGAAGTAGAATGACCCTGAACAAGGATACTGAGTGTCTGGAGGGAGAGATGGGAATTCAATTACCTCTCAGAATGGCTTTAGCCTTTTAGAGAAAGATTTTTCTTCTACTTAAAGGAGAATATTTAGGGAAGTTAGAGAGAAAAAGGAGCAAGGTTTCTCTCTGCCTTTTTGTTTACCATGGATACACCAGCATTACCAAGACAGTTTGAGGTATTTACATGTTTCCTCCCCCAGAAGTGTCAGAGCAGACAGCCCCAGATCTACTTTTCTACTCCAAAGAAAAGAAGAGCTGATAAAACAGCTTCTTATTACTGCATGTCCATTGCTGAGATAAAACTGCCAGGAAGACACAAGCATTTTGCAAGCCAAGATCATATGGAAGTGATAGAAGACCCTATGTTTCCTTGTTAGCTTGTCAATGTAAACCTCAGAAGGGACAAAGACGTGCTAGATGGAATGGTTCCACTCTCTGAGATCTGATGGGGGCCCTGTGACATCTTTGCCATGGAAGGAAGAAGAGGATATATACAAGTGCTTTTTACTGCTAGATTGATGAGAGTAAAGTCAACAGTAGGCCATTCCTGCAGAAGAAATTGATCCTCCGTTTTCCCTACCCCTCCTCATTGGCCTTGCTCAGAAGACATTGGATATTATTGTTTCCATTAGAGTATTAACTCAGAAAGTCTGGGTTCAGTGCTGCCATTAACCTTAGAAATTCAGCTCTGGTCTTTCAGTGGATAAGCAATACATGTAGTAGGTTGGGAAGGATGTTAGGACACAGAATGTCAGAGCTGGGAGAGATCTTATAACATAGAAAATAGAATTTCAGAATCTGAAACCATCAGAGTATATAGAATATTGGATATGTGAGTCATGATAGAACACAAAATGTCAGAGGTGGAAGGAACATTAGAATATGGGATGTCAGAAATATAAGGCATCAGAGAAAATAGAATGTCAATGTTGGAAGGGGACTTAGGATGTAAGAAGACAGAATATCAGAGGTAGAAGAGAAAGATCCAGTCCAGCTGGTCTGGGGTACATTCTCCTGTGAGAGAACAGGGCATAAGCAGTAGACAAAAACATCAAAGATCGAAGATTTCTACCAAACCTTGTGTTGGCATCATTAGTAAGCTTTCTCTTGGTTGGCATATTCATAATATAACTACTCTCTACTTCCTAAAGATCTAACAGGATATCTCCAGGCACTTGATAAATAGTTATTGGTTGATTGAATTACATACATTTGAAAAAAAAGGTTCCAGTTTTTCTTTTGTCCCGTTGTATAGGAAAACAGTAACAGATCTCTGTCCAATATTCTACTGGCTGTCCTATAATTCTCACACCTTTGCTTTGCTTTTGAAGGACTTGGGCAGAGAGCTGATAGTTTAAGTGGCTAGTAGAACTGATCAATGCATGTAGATATGTAACCTTTTCATTTAATGCTTATTTTTGTTTATGTGATTTGCATATAATAAATAATAACCCTCTTGTTCATTTTAAGGTGTATAGGGCTCTATTTCCATACTCTGAGACCTGGAACAGGAGTAGCAATGGGAATTTAGAAGAGAGAACAGCTGGGAAGGATAAAAGAATTGAATTCTTAAGTCACCCCCTTCATTGTTACCCCATACCCTCAGCAATGGAGATGGCCTCTGAGACTAGGGATTCAGTAAATGTGTTGTACGAAATATACAGACTGGAGTGGAAACAGAAATGCTGAAGCAGCCCTTCAATCACAAAATATTAGTACATGCAATGTCAGAGATTGAAGGACTCTTAGGACATGGAAGATGAGAATGTAGATTGCCAGAGCTGGAAGGGATCTTAAAACAAAGAATTTAAACAAAGAGGGAATGTAGGAGAGCACTCTGTCCTGTCTCTTAATTTTACAGGAAGAAAACAGAAGCAGCTTCTTACTCAATGACACTTTCATCAAGTGAAATAAGTACCTGAGACCCTGGATCTCATCTGCAATATCTGTCCTCCCTCGCTCCCAAAAACCACTGCTTTTTTGTGTGAAATTCTTTAGATAGTCTATATGACCTAACAAATCTTTGGCAGTAATTTACTATCATTGCTAAACATAAGAAATTGTGGAAATTAGATTCATGTCTGAAGTGAATATTCATTTAAGACCTACAATCAATCTTTTGCCAAATTAAGAGAACACAAAAAGGGTAAATTATATGTTGTACCATTGGATTCTGTAATGCTAGGAGTTTGGCACAAAAGACTGGAGATTAATTTATTTAAATTCTGACTTGGGCTTTAGTATAAGAAATTACCCTGCATGCTGAGGTATTAGGGGAAAAAAACAACTCTCTCATTAATTTTATTTTAGCTATGCATGACTATAAATATAAAACTGGAAAGGACTTCAGAGATCATTTAGTCTACTACCTTAATGTTTTGGATGAAGAGATTGAGGGTAAGGGATGTCAAGTGACTTGCCTAATGTCACACAGAGAGGAAGTATCAGAGGGATGATGTAGTCTTCTGACAAAATAAACAGGGCTGTATACCCTGCTGCCTACCTGTTGTAATTCATAGCAAACAAAGAAATAATGGCATGAGGTCTGTAACAGTGGCACCGTTTTGGTAACTTGAACCTTAATCAGCACCATGGACAAGGAAGACACATCATTCAGGGGAGTGATAAATTCTATTTATATGGAAGTTTGATTCTACTTTGTAAATGTAAAGAGAGGTGTTTTGGAACCTTAATCAATGGCACTTTAAAGTAGAAAGACCATTAATTCCATAGAGGACCTAGGCTCACCTCCCTGCTTTTCCACTTCCTCCTTGTGTAACTCTGAGTATGTCCCTAAACCACAAGGACTTTATTTTCCTTACATGTAAAATAAGAGGTTCCAGACTGGGGGTGGACTGGATGGCTTCTGAAGTCTCTTTCAACTCTAAGGCTATGATTTTATGACAATTGGCAATATGAGAAGATGGAATAATATGGCCTTTGAGATCTCACCCAGAACTAACTGAATCACCCTATGAATATTTTTCTGCTACTTAATGTGTGCAAATATAATGAGAGGCTAAAGAAATGTGAGAATACATCTGGCCTTAATTGCCTTCTTATATGAACCAAACAGTCTGAAGAAAGACAGAAGGGAATAAGCATTTATTAAGTACATACTGTGTGCATGGTTCATTTGAACCACAAAACAAATCTGGGAAATAAATGATATTATTATCCAGATTTTATAGATGAGAAAAATGAGGCAGGCAGAGGTTAAATGATGTCCCTAAGTTCTCACAGCTAATAAATGTCTGAGGCCAGACTTGACAACACTCTATCTACGGTACTATCTAACTTCCTGTAGCAATGTTCTCCATTTTCAACATCAGTTCTCCAGGCAATAGTTATTAATTAAGGCACCAAGAGGTTAAGATTAGCTATCACTTGCATTATGGTAAAGGTGCTGGCCATCATAATCTGACCCACTAGAACAGACAAAATATGGACCAAAATATAAGCTATAGAGTTGCAATAATTTGAGCTGCCACATCGATAAGCGTCAGTTCCCATTTCTGTAGCCCCTTAAGGTTGACAAAAGATGCTGGATAAAGAAGTAGAGAGAGTACTAAACTTGGAGTTGGATGATCTTAATTCAGTTCCTGGTTCTGCCATTTAGCACCTGTAACATTTCTCAAATCCCTTCACTTTCCTCATCTGCAAAATTAAAATATTGGACTATTTGTGACCTCTGACATTCTTCCTGCTCTAGAACTGTGATCCTACTGTTGTCACAACCTTGTGATATAGGTAAGGGAGATATAATTAGTTCTGGTTTTCCCATAAGGATTCTGAAGTGTCATGAAGGCAGTTGAAATGTTTGAGAATGTGTGACAAATATTGGAATGGGGAAGGGAAGGTTGGGTAGTAAAGACCAGGTTTGCTGATTGCCCAATTTCATCTACGGTACATAATGCTTTTACAGGATGATGAGAAAACTGGAATTTGAGAGATACTGGTTGGATTGAATACATAGAATTTGGAGGTGGGAAGTGGAGGACTGGCATGATAACTCAAAATTAAAATTGGCTATAATTGGTCAGAAGAAGCAGGAAGTAAGTTAGGGCACCTATACTAATGATATGTGAATTAAAAGAATGTCCATTTATGTTATAGATTGACCATTTGCTCTTTTGTTCCTTGAATGTTGGTATTATCAGTTGTGCTCATCCCAACATGCATATATGCATACAAATGCCTTCCCCAACTCTTTAGAATACATATAAAAAGATAGATGAGCAAATGCAAATGAATAAAGTCCTGTGGACTCACATTCCTCCTATCAACCTGAAGAGGTAGGTTGTACTTTTCTCCTAGTTATAGGCAAGGAAACTGAGGCTCATGGAGATCAAGTGACTAATTCAAAGATTCAAAGTAAAGCCAGACTTTGAATCAAGATCTTCAGGACTCTCGGTCCTATTTTCTTTTCACTGCTCTATCCTGCAACTAGCAGTAACTGACTTTTACATAAGAATGTAATATTTATAAAGCACTTGACTTACATTAACTTCTTTGAGCTTCATGACAACCCTGGGAGGTCGGTCCTATATGATCATCATTTTTCAGTGGAACAAACATGTTCAGAAAAGCTAAATGAGTTCCTTATATTTACACAGAGAAAGATGATTCTACTCGTGTCATCCTGCCTCTTAGTCAAGCTCTTTCTCCACTAGGCTAGACTGACTGCTAGATTTAAATTATAGACAAAACATATTGCAGAAAATATGAATTTGCCCATTCTGGTTTCTCTTAGAAACACAAAAATGAGGTCAATCCTTCATCCCAACCAGGTAGATAAAACAAGAAATAAACATGTCAGACTCCAACAGAAATGAGCACACCACCAAACATTCAACTAAATGGTACATGTCAGATTTTATTGACTCACTTGTGGAAGAAATATCATTACTGATCACAGAGGAATTACCCAACCTGATATAAAATAATGTATGTAGACATTTTCATGGGATGTGAAGACCAGCAGAAATGGACCATTTGTGTTTAGTGTGAGGTCCATGACAGAGACTAATTCCATGCTTATAGAGTGCCTGATTCGGTACTTACCAAATGGCCCTAATTTTTTCCCCAACTTTGGAAAAAGACAGTAGAATTGTCTTCTCTCTTTCTCTGTCTCTCTCTATTTGTCTCTCTGTCTGCATGTGTGTGTTTTAAAATTGCATTTTCTATTTTAAACTCTTATTTTATTTAGGGGATCTTGTCAGAACAGTCTCCTTCTTAGAGAAATAAAAAAGAAAAAATCCCCTACTCTCAAAGAGCCAAGAAGAGTGGAAATAGCAAAAATAAACAGTGGAAGTTCTGATCTTATATTTTTTTTATTTTGAATTTCTCTCTACAAATGAAATTCTGGCATTATATGGTCATAGATTATAAACTTCAAACTCCATGTCGTACAATTTCATCATTTTACACATAGAAACCGAGGCCCGGAGATAAGAGGTGAAAAATCCGAAGTAGTGTAGAAGGATGCGAGTCCTATGAAATGAGGGGGTAAGACGTGTTGGCCTCTGAGATCTCTTGCAACTAAAAGCCAATGATCTTCTTATTTTTTGCCCCTATTCTAAAACCCACCACTCTTCCTATGACAGCAATCTGCTCCCAAGAGCTAGAGAGGAAAGATCAACAGACATACCTGAATGAGAATAGGGTATAATGGGAAACCTTGGATTTAAGATTGAATGTTCAAATGAATGAATTTTGTTTTCTGTCTCCTAATCCTTTAAATGTCACTGAACCTAGACAAAGCTGTATACAAATTATGTATATTATGTGGCAATCATAGTAATGAAGCATGAAGGCAGGGCTTAAAGTCTACTCCATATTTATTGTTTCCACTTTTTGCACATCTAGTGTTTCTGTGATTCATCTTTCTCAATTTTGCCCTAAAATCAAAAGGATTTTAAATATTTGAACTCTACATTCATTCATTCACCACATATATTAAGTGACTGCCAAGTACAAAACAACTAGGTTGACGACTGAAGATGCATAAACATAAATAACCCTTTCCTTCAAGTAACTTATACTCTTTATTGCAAAAGAGTACATTCCCCAGGGGAAAATAAATGAATGAAAGCTGAATTAAAATGTGAAAGTATTTTTGTAACTTATACTCTATTTAACATGAAAGAAAGGTCCTTCAAGGTAGAACTCATGAAATCACAGAGTGAGAAAGAGCCAGACAGATTGTCAATGCTAGCCACTACCACATGAAGCTTTCCTATAACATCCACACTATCTTTGAAGGCAGTCATGGAATCACAGAATCTCAAAGGTGAAATACACTTCAGGGACTTTGCTTCCAACCCCATAACTTCACAAAATCCCCTTTTTGTATCCCCAAATTATAGTAACTTCACTTAGCTTTTACTTGAAAACTTTCACATAAATTGCAATGGATTTCATTCCTAGCAGTACCCCCTCCCAATATCTTTAAAATACCCGCTAAGTCATCCTTCAGTTTCCACTTTTAGACTTCTAATGATAATAAATCTCACTGCTGATCTCCACTTTTACATCTCCAGCTACCTCAGATTCTAGAACTTGATGTGTATTAGACATCCTAAGTCCAATATGTCCAAAATAAAACTTAATTTCTTTCCCCATAAAGCCTGTTCCTTCTTGTCCCTTCCTTATAGAGGGCAACACCATCTTCATGGTCCTCCCATGCTTGCAACCTAGAAGCCATCCTGGTTACCACCCTTTCTTACCCACCCCACACCACCATAACCAATCCATTGTCAAAGTCTATTGATGTCATCATTTCCACATCTCCCAAATATGCTCCCTTCTCACCTCTGAACCTGCCACTATTCTCATGCAGGCTCTCATTGCTTCATGTCTGTACTAGGTCTTTCTCATGGGTCTGGCTGCCTCAAGTCTCTCCCCGTGGGAATCTGTTCTCCATTCAGACTTTAAAATGATTTTCCTAAAGCTCAGGTCTGATCATGTAACACCCCTCCTCTTTTCCCCCTTTACTCCTTAAACTTCAGTGGCTTCCTATAGTGCCCAGGAGCAAATACAAAATGGTCTGTCATTTAATGGCCTTTATAACCTAATACTTTCCTACCTTTCAGCTTCTTATACTTTACAACTGTGAAATGCACTCTTTGATCCAGTAACACTGGCCTCCGGGAGGTCCACAAAGAAAGGCACAGGATCTCTCAGCTTCAGGCATTCTCTCTGGTCATCTTCTATGCCCAGATTCTCTCCTTCTTCCCCTCTATCTACTGACCTCCCAGGCTGCCTTTGAGTCTCACCTAAAATCCTACCTCCTACAGGAAGCCTTCTTCACCCTATCTTAATTCTAATGCTTTGACTCTGTTAATTATCTCCTATTTATCCTATATCTGCCTTGCTTTTTATATATTCATTTATGTGTGGTCTCCTTCATTAGATTATAAGCTTTTTGAGGGCAGGGATTGCTTTTTTGCCTCTTTTTGTAGTAGTAGACAATAAAAGTTGATTATTTCAAGTCAAAATATGGCTTTCTGCAACACAAGCAACAGCCCAAAGGAATTTTTATCTCTATGAATTCAATTTTCTGTCTTGTTGCTGAGCAGAAGAAAGGAATGCAAACAATGGGACTTCAGATAACTAGAGGGATTTGTGGCCAAGAGCAGGAGATACTAGTGGTTGTGGTACTGGTACATATGCCTAGTCTCTGTTTTCATTCATTGTTACTTTAATCATTCAGGGAACGAATGGGAAGGTGACTATCTAGCCTTTGATCAAAGACTTATAGCAAAAGGAACATATACGTTCTTGAAGGGACCCATTCTATTTCTGGATATCTCTACGTAATAGAGAGTTTCTTGTTTTCTTTTCCCCTGAACATTAAAACAAAATCTGCTTCTCTACAATGCCTATCAAACTTTCTCTTTTTTTTGCCCTCTGAAGCTAAAGTGAGCAAGTTTTCAAAGACTAGGTATCATGTTCTCATCTCTTCTTGTTCTCTTCCTCTTCTTTCTCCATAACCCCAGTTCCTTCTACTCATTCTGCTATGGCAATATCTCCAGGCTCATCGTAATCTTGTTCTTTCTTCTCTGGATACCCAGAATACAGTACTCTACATATGGTCTCAGCAGGGCAGGCTTACAATAATACATATACTCCCTTTCTGGGCACTATACCTCTCTTCCTGTGACATAAGATTGCTAGCTGTACTATGTCATATCATTTACAAGTATTGACCCCAATGTATACAGGTTTCTCCTCTGATAGTCTATGGTTACAACCATCCTAGAAGGGAAAAGTTTCCATTTGGTTAAAATGCACTTGAAGTCCTCCAACATAGGCTTAAGAACTCACGCAACAATGAAGCATTAATGGCATCAATTAGTATTTGTAATTAATATGAATAATTATTTGGCTATACTAGTAAATTGTGGGGTTTGAGGTCTAATTAAGCAATATCCAGTCAGCCTTTGGGAAACTGACTCTTTTCCACTGAGGAGGAAAAGAGTAAGCTCTAGTATAAGTCAGATGAATCCAAGCATGGTCAAATGGTATACTTACTAACAAAACTAGGGAAAATGGTCATTCTGCCTTCAAGGTAGAACGTCTCTATGAGGTCAAGAAATCCTATATCAGAGTGGGTTGTATAGCTATAGAGATGAGTCGTAGTAAATTGAGCCAATAAATCATTTCAGTCCCATAGCAATCACCTGATTTTTATGTAGTCAGATTCTTCAATACTGGATAAAAATCACTAATGAAGATGCCACTATTACTTGTTACTAATATGTTTAAATATTAACTGAGCAGCAGAATTGTATAGTGTCTAGAGACGAAATCTGAAACAGGAAGGCCTGGAATCAAACCCTGCTGATTATATCACCAGTGATTCAGATGGCTCCAAAATCTATTAATAGAAGTGGTTTCTTTATCAGGAGGCCAGAGCCTATAACAATGAAATTATTTGATCAAGAAATGTACTATCCCCAAAAAAGTTTTACACTATTAATTGTCTGTTTAAAGGTTCCTTTCTACTAAGAAGACAAAAACAAGATTACAAAGCAACAACAACAAAAACAAAACAAAACAAAGAAGGAAAGAAATTGACACCTCACTGTAGTTGAAAGAGTCCTGGCTCCATGTCAGATCTAGGTTCAAATCCTACCTCTCATACATGCATACATGCGTACATACATACATACATACATGCATGCATGCATACATATTAAATGACTTGAATATGATCACATAACATATGTTACCTAGATTGCATAGCTTTTTATGTGTGTATGTATATGTATACATATATATGCATATAAAATATATATATATATAAGTTATATGATCATGATCATTTCACTTAATAACGGTCCCCAGTTTCATCACTGGAAAAAAATGGAGTTAGGCTTGATGACCATGGAGTTATGTTTCAATGACTGATATAAGATCCCAGGATCTTTCAGTATGACTTAGAAAAATATTTTTAATCCTTTCTCTAGCACCAACCCATTTCCTACTTATGTCCAGATGTAATGGCAATTATAGAGAATTTCCCCTTAAAATATCCAGCATGGTTTTAATTTCTGTAGATGAACTGACTTTAAAAGAAATGATCTATGGCTAGCAGAATAGAGATTTGGAAGAATACACTAAATTGAATTTATTGGAATAATAATAACAATACTAACAGTATTCCCTATATCATGTAGTAGTTTATGTCATTTATAGTGATTTTACATCCATTATCATATTTCACCCTCATAACCACCCACTTTATAGATGAAAAAATATCTTATGGAGTTAAAGTGCCTTGCTGAAGATCACATAGAAATTTGCTACCTAAGCCAGTATTTCTATTGATATTAAGCCAGTAACTTATTTGGAGAAAATCTTAATGAGGAAAGATGCAGATACTACCAAACTAAGAAGGGGGCAAATAGTGTAAAAATATAATTACCCATATCCAAATTTCCTTTTCAGAAATCTGAGGTCCACATGAGGATACTGCAGCACGTTCATGTAACCCATTCTTTCTATAACCCTTCCATTAATAATTTCAAAAAATATTTAAAGCCATATCTTATAACCTAGTTCACACCCCTTACTCAAGATCTATTTCAACTTATTAGCTTTGTGGTTCTTGATACTTGCCTTATCTGGTTTTACTTTTGTCATTTATAAAATGAGCTTAAAGAATTCTAAAGTTTCCTTGAGAATAATGTTTCTAAAGTCCCTTTGTAATCTTACATTCTATATCCCAAGATTTATTCTAACATTCCATGTTTTATGTTTTGAAGTCCCTTCCAACTGTGGCATTCTATGTTCCATGATCCAAGGTTCTATTTATTTTTAAAATAATATGTTCTGAAGGCCAATTCAGCTTAGACATCCTTTGGAGAAGTGATGAAGCACCTTTCAGCTCTAGCATTTTATTTTCTTTGTTCAAGGTTCCTCCTATATCTAATGTTCTATGTTCTACAGTGATAAGGTCTCTTGTATCTTTCCTATTCATTGTTCAAGATTCTGGAAAATGTGTCTTTGCCCATAAATAAAGTATTACTGTTCTTTGGGCAGAAAAAGAGAGATAAGTGAAAGTGATGTCACTGTATCATCTAAATCTTCTTTTGCCCCATCCTTGGATGCAAAACAAGTCCATAAGGAGATAGTCTTTACCAACAAAAATGAGTGTCCTATGTTTATGTGGGTGGAACTTAGACTTTGAATAACCACAGCTTTCAATTTGAGTCTTTTATTTGGTTACTGAAGGGGAAAATGATGTAATGAGGATTTCTCTGATTCCAGTAATAATAAAATTGCTGAATATTTAAAGTTAGAAAGGACCTCAGAGATGATGTAGTCTACCCCTGGCTGAAGAAGAATAATTTCTATCTGCACCCAAGAAGAATCCCTCTTACCAACAAGCTGACTAAAGGAAATATACTAAAAATGCTGCATAATGGATCCTCCTTTTGTCAATGATCTCTTTATTATAGGTGTAGCTTTTCTGGGTCAAACGTTATCGACATATAATTACCTTATTTGCACAATTCCAAATTTATTTCCAGAATAGTTGGGCTCATACACATCTGGACCAATGTTTCATTAATGTTTCAATCTTAACATTCTTATTTTAGAATTTTGAGTTCCATATTTCTTCCCTCCATCCCACCCCTCTATTGAAAATACAAATGATATTGGGCCCCTTACACATGTGAAGTCATGCAAAACACATGATGTGCCTTCATTATTAACTATGCTCATCTTTTATGATTTTTGCCAGGTTAGCAGATGTGAGGTGAAACTGCAGGGTTGTGTTGATTTGCATTTCTCTTATTATTAGTGATTTGGAACATTCTCTTGGATGAGGAGACTCTGTATGAATGCAGTTTGGCTACTGTGCATCTTAGAGAGTCTGATGGGGGGATAGAACATTGAAGAGGTTTCCTGGGATCTCATTCACAGCACAGTATGTGTCAGGGTCAGGACTCAACCCAAGTTTTCCTGCCTTCACGTCCAGCTCCCCATCTATTATGCAATACCTTCATATGCAGAATGTGAACAAAAGAATACAAAGTAATTTGTGTTCTCTAGAGTTCTTCATTAGAGACTTCTTTTGAAGCTTACCTGCAACCTTGAAATAATCATTGAGCCAGCTCTGATTTTCTCCCCTTTGAAATCTGCTTAGATGTACTTAGATGCATTGTTTATCCCACATCTTGTCCAAGGAAGTCTCTGTTAGTGTCCAGTAAAATATGTGTGGCTGTGTCTGTGTGTCTGTGTGGGAGATCTTTTTTTCCCAGGGAGGGGGTTGGGGAGCTCCATTTTCATATATGAAGAATGAGGTTGTGCTTATGTAGGTGGGTGTGCATGTAGGTGTACTTCAATCTCCTTGTGTGAGAGCAAACCATTTCCTGAAACATCTCTTCAAACTCGGAGATACATCATTAGTAGACACGCATTTTTCTCCTCCAAAATGACAGGCAGATTTAGGCTATTAACAGAGAAGCAGAACTCTAAAAGGAAACCATTATCAGCTTTCCCAGAGCTTAGTTACTTCACAGATTTCTGTCTTTCTTTTCTCCTGGGTGTGTTGTCTGCAGGACACAGTAAGCCTGCAGTAGAATCTTGAAAGTTGTTCATGCTAACGTCTGGGTAAAGGTTGCCCTCCATTGATATTCCTTGGTCTTAGAAGTTAGAAATAGCTTTTCAAAAGCTACAGTCCCTGCTGGATGCTGGTTGCAGGTACTTATGATATAGTCCCGTCCTTTGTCTTCCCTTTCTTCATTACAGTAGGTAAAATGCAGCATAACCTTAGAAACTGGAGGGGAAAAAGGAAGGAAAGAGAGATGGACTGGTGACAAAAGACATGTAGATTATACATAAGACACTTAATAAATGTGTATATACTTATGAATGTAGCTTTTCCACTAATTTAGACTTGCTACTAGATTATTACCCTTCCTCCCTTTTCAATAATATGAGTTCCTTACCCCATGTAGGAGTCCAATATCTCAAAATTATGGAAAGTTTGATTGATTGGAAGATATTTCCAGTTGTCATAACTTTATCAACTAATTGATATAAAATATCTTAGCATAGAATAAATTATAAACGATCTAAGCTTGTCTATCTTGTTTATATCCTCCTACAGGTGGTCCTTAGGGACTGTACCTGATGTTCCAGGGGAAGAAATGCACCTTTTGAAAGCTTGTGGGTGCCAGTCGATTACAAAAACCCTCTTTTTATCAGTCTTAGAACTTGTCATATAACAGATCCATTTTATGTTTTTATAATGTATATCTTGGATAACACCATTTATACCAGTTCACCACTTCTCAGATTCTTGAGGCTAAGGTCAGGTGGTGAATTTGTTATGTGTTATAGCCAGTTTATACCCATCATGTGCCTCTCCATTGTCCTAAGATAGTAAAATGTTAGAATATTCTGAAACCTTAAAGGTAAGGTTTGATTTTTGAAATCAAAAGAAGAAACTTTATGCAATCTCATCCCCTAAGTTTTGTAAGTAAGCAAACTGAGGCTTGGAAATGGAATCTAACATACCCTGTTCGTATAACTTGTGAGTTCTAGAGTAAATATTCCATCCCAGGTGTTTGGATCTCATGTAATCATGGGATTTTCCCCTATCATCATGCTTCCTCTTCCGTGTTTAATTCAATTAGATTGAATTATCTTTTCCCAGTGAAATTTTTATCTTTAACAAAATACATTTCGGATCATCTATGGATTAATTAAAGAGAACATCCTTCTTTTGGGTACATAGGTTAGTCAAAAAGGCAGAGGAAAGATTTCAAACAAAAGAGTATTACAAATAATTATTAATTCCCTATATTTGTCATTCCTTGAATTGTCATATACATTTGATTGATATATTTCATTCCTCTAATCTCTATCATTTTCCAAGGACTACTTTCCATACCTGGAATGCAATATCTCCTCAACCTTACCTCTCAGGGACCTTAGTACCCTTCAGTGGTCAAATCAGTTATTACTTTCTGTGGAGATATTTTTCAAATCTCTCTAGCCTTTACTTCTCTCTCCTTCTTCCATTTGCCTTAGAGTTCTTTTACTTTTCATGTGTTACCAGAATTCCAGTCATTTCTTGTCAGTGACCAGACCATAGCCTATAGGCATATCAATTCAGTATTTTCAAAATGGAATTCATTGTCTAGTATAGTGGTAAGAAAGTTGGATTTGGAATTAGACCACATTTATTTAAATCTTGACTTTTCTACTTATTAAATGTGTGGCCATGAACAAGTATATTTGCTTTTCTGTGTTTCATTTTCCTTATCAATGTAATAAGAGAAGTTGAGTTACTTGACTTTTGATTCTTCACCCCTTCACCTGCTCTTGCTCCACACTTTACTCCCTTCAAATTTTAAAGCCTGAGTCTGAAGAAGATACGCATTTTTTAAAATGGGGTAGGTAAGTACCCTGGGCCTGGCAAACACTTTGCATAAAATCATGGTGGGAGCAAACCAGTCATTTGAATTCATAACACAGAGCCTTCCTTGACTCTTCATTCTCTCTCACAAGCCTATGCTCCTACCATTTTCCATCAGTTGCCAGGTCCTATTGACTGCTTCCATTATATCTCTTGTGCCGGTATCCTTTTATTCACTTACATTGTTTCTGGCCTGGTACAGCTCTGATGTAGAATACTATAACAATAATGATTTAATTGTTATACCTCCATCAATCTCTCCCCTCTCCAATCCCTCATCCATAGTACAGCCAGAAAAATCTATTCAGAGCTTGTCTCTTCATGTCATCGCCCTGCTCTGAAAGTTTGGGTAGCATCCTATCTCTCTATTGCCTTTAGAATAACATCTCAACATCTGAGCTCAACATGTCCTCTTATTGTCTGGATCGACTATATTTTTTTGAATTGGTTTCATATCACTTCTATTCCCACATTCTTTCTTCCAAATAAACTGATCTATTTATTATTCTCCAAAATTGATTTGTCATCTTCTGCCTCAATTCTTTCACTCAAGATGTTCCACAGGTGGAGGGCACTGTGGATTCATCTTCTTGTCTGCGACTTTCAATCCTATCTTCCTTCATGACTCAGCTCACCTCTGGAGTACTCTATGGAGTCTTTGTGGAGCTACATGGTAATGAAAGAAGAGGAGGGGAGAAAAGAGGACAGGAGAGGGGAGGAGAGGAGAAAGGAAGGGTTGACAGAGAGAGAGAGAGAGAGAGAGAGAGAGAAGAGGGAAAAGGAGCTAGACAAAAAGCAAAAAGGTATGTCCCATTCGACAGTCTGCAGCACCAAAGTGGATTAAAAAAAACAAAAAACAAAAAACAAAAAACAAAAAAACTGTCTTTTCCTTTGTGTCATGACCAGGAGACTAAATGATAATCCTACTTTATTCCCAGAGGAAGTATGCAAATATGAAAAAATCTTACAACTTTGATCATATTTCTTCTCAAATTATAGTATAAGGATGGTATTCTTTTAAAGAGGGAATTAGAAAAAATAATAAGACAATTGAATAAGGCAAAAGTTTTCTAATTAAGTGGAGTAATGCATTTTGAGAAAGCAACAGGATTAGACTATTTTCTTTAAGAATTATATACATATGTATATGATTGTCTTCCAAATGTATCTAGTATGGGAAGTGCTCAAAATCTGATTAAGGATTTTACATATAAAATTGCATTGATAATTGTAAAGAGAGTGAAATATTTTTCCCTTTTTTTAAAAGCATCTTTCTGATACTTTTAAAAACACAGAAAAGTTTGTTTCTCAGTTAGGAACTTATGTTTTATTTTGTTTTTTTTTTTAAGATCCTTATATCAGGTACAGAATATAGGTAAAGAAAAATTGTACTGAATTACATCAGGTATAGTTACTGGCAGATTTTAGCAGAATTATCTAGGAATCTTTACAAGTTTTTTAGAACCAGAGAAACAGAGCCCCCTTCAGAGCTTTCCTGAGAATGTGGCCAATTTCATAATGTCCAAGATTGATATTTCCAGGGACAGATGACTATATGATACATCTGGGACTCAATACAAAATGAAATGATTAAATGGACATTGAGAGTGGATTATTAGTATACAAGAAGACTTGATGTTAATTAATACTGATGATCATCATTGTATTGTTATAGCATTTTGTTTCATAGTGTTTATGTTTAAATTTTCTTGGTTACCTTATTGACATGTAAATCTCCTCTCTCAAAATTATTGCATTTTGAGCCCTCTAAGGTAGTTTGATCTGTAACATGATTTACATGATTCTGATTATGAATAATGAATAAACTTATAGATTTTGTTTAGAGACAAGTGATCAATGAGGGGAGGAGGCTGTTCCCTACCACCCCATGAATGAAAAGGGGGAGTTGAGGGAATTATAATAACAAGTAGTGGGAATTGAATGAATGACACTAACATCATCTTGTGAACTCAGTTCTTGATCTAGACCAGTTTCCTTTCTATTCAATTATGGGTTTAGTCCAATTTCTGTCCTATGAGAAAATTATATTCTATTGTAAATTTTTTTTTAAAATCCTTTATTGCATTGTTTAAAGCTAGCCCTGTGTTGCTGGGAAGCTGGACCACCTCCACCCACTGCTTAGAGACGCTTAACTAAGGAGCTCAGTTATGCTGACCTGACATCCAGTCAGATGTAAAGACTGATGCAAGTTTTCTTATAATCATACATCTCAAGCAGCCCCTATATATTACATAAAAACTAGTTCTATTGTGGTCAATATTTTTCCATGTTCCTTTGATTGAATATAGGCATTTCGGGAAGTGGAACACCTCTTTTTTTTTCTGTTTTCAGGGAGTTGCATTTGTTTGCTTTCCCCCTCCCAACTTAGAAATTCCCTAATATTTCCTACAATTATAAATAAGATTACCTAATTTTCTACCCTGGATAATTGTTTTATTTCAATTAATTGGTCTTATTTAACTATTTTTAATGCACAAAAATCTATCTTCTTCTGTATTTGAGGTCCAATGTTATAACTGAAGAAGGTGACTACTCCCGATTTGTTATACAATTAGTATGCATTGCTAATAATTCAATATGTTCATAAATCTTGAACTTGTGTTTCCTCAGTCATTTCATTTTTCACCTGCCACAGAGGAAGGGAGAAGGGGGATTCAGGAATCCTCCCCACAAAAAAATACATTTGCATACAACTTTGGGTGCCATACAATAGATATAAAAGTTTCAAGTGATGCTAGTATCTAAGATATTGAAATATAAGATCTTATTTCAACATAAAGGTGGCTCAGTGAATCGAACACTGTACTTAGCGTCAAGAAGACTTACATTTAAATCTGGCCTGATACTTCGGCTTTGTGGAACTCCGGGAAAGTTGCTTAACCTCCTTTTGGAAAAAATTGACATAATAGTAGCATCTACTTGAGGTAGTTATATAGAAAAAATGATATATGTGTAAAATACTTTGCAAAACCTAAAGCACTCTTTATTATAACCATTTTTATCATTATTATTTTGATACATGATAGATTCATGATTTCCTAACTAGCCTTCCTTCAGCCCATTCATACTCATCTTTTCTACATCCATATATCTTCCCCAGAGGACTGACCCAATTTTGTGTGTACCTTCCCCTAGTTCTTTTGAATTTACATTGGTAAAAAATAATGCAACATACAAGCTATGCATGTATTATCTCTATCATTCTATAACTGCTCTTTTATTTGTATCTTTAATAATGTCTAACTCTATTTCCTTGCATACAGGTCATCATTAATTATATGTTCAGTTATACATACCATGTGTGTTCCTATTGCCATCTATGTCTCCTGCAGTTTTTATTATTATGAGATTTTAGCAGCCTTGGAATTCATCAGCAGAAAAGCTCTCATTTTAAAGTTGAAATAACCAAAACCAATAGGGGTTGTATGACTTGTTCAAGGTCATTCAGGTAGTGTCAGAGGTAGAATTTGAACTAACATTGTCTGACTCCTGAACCAGTGCTCTTCCCAATCTACCATGGATTGAAATCCCATTGGACTGATATGTTTCCTCACCTCTTCTAATTCATAGGTACACATGGATCCATAGAAGTAGAACTGTCTTTCAACCAAAGGGATTGAATTCACATAGACCAGATATATGTTCTTAAGAATCCTACCTTTAAGAGAAGGGATCAGGCACACTACCAGATATCACTGGCAACAAAGTCAGTCTAAGCTCTCAATCATGCCCTGAGCCAGATGACTCGTCTGGGCACAACAGAAAAAAAGTGTTCCCTCTCCTTTGGCAGGAATCCTAGTATCCTTCCTAGTATCCCTCTCCCCAGTAGAAATATAGTTTTCCCAATAAATCCAGCCCATTCATCTCTCTTCAAAGCAACATTTCTTTCTTTTAAATTCAGAGAGTCAAATATCTTCCATCAAAGGGCATGGGGTAAGGGAAGGGGAAATAAAGGAAAATGCTCACACTTTGCTGTGTTAGCCTAGGTTTATTTTTATCTTAGAATTTTAAGCTAGACATGTCTTGATTTAAAGTTTGGTTTTTGTTTGGTTGTTTTTTGTTTTGTTTTGTTTTTTCCCCACACATAGAACAGTCTAATCATGATCTTTACACTTTGTCCAAATTACTTTAAATGAATGACCTTCTCCTATATCTATTGTCTCTGGGGAAGAAAAATGCACTGCAACAATAATTTGGGTTGATCCCTGACCTTTTTATAATAACAAGTGAAAAAAATATAAATTAAGGAATATATATATATAATAAAGATGGTAAATATATATGTTCATACATATATCTATATCTATATCCATATCTATATCTATATATTAAAATGCTCCAAGAAGATTTGCTTTCCCTGAATTAGAAAAAAAAAATTAAAGAGGAGAAGAGAAGGAAGGGAAAAATAGATTCTCCATCTTATTATCTTTTTTTCTAGTCTGGGTGAGTAATGCATAGGGATTCTTTGCAAACTGTCTCTTAATGAAACATGACTACTCTTCCAGTGAGGCATGGTAACTCCTAGGCTTTCTGGTATCAACTTCATATAGTATCATGGTTGCTTGATTTTCTACTTCTCCTACTGACAAGTTCCTTCACTAAAGGTGGGAGTGTGACCTTGAGAGACTGGCTATTATCTGTCTAGCAGAGCAAGTATCTCCTCTAAGTTCTTCTGCCCTACTTATAGATGTGTCTACTAGTCTAGGACTATCTATCTATCTATCTATCTATCTATCTATCTATCTATCCATCTATCTATCTTTTTTTTTGCTTTTTTCTTTGGAGGGGGAATGCAGGGCAATTGGGGTTAAGTGACTTGCCCAAAGTCACACAGCAAGTAAATGTTAAGTATCTGAGGCCAGATTTGAATTCAGATCCTCCTGACTCCTGTGCTGGTGCTCTATTCACTGTGCCACCTAGCTGCCCCTATCTATCTACCTACCTATCTATCTATCTATCTATCTATCTATCTATCTATCTATCTGTCTGTATGTCTGTCTGTCTATTTTCCTATCATCTATTACATTTAGCAATGAATGAGAGATCCTTACTGGTGTTTATACCTAAGAATCCAGAATTGGAATTTATATAGCTGCCTCCAATGATGAAATTTTTGCTATTATTTCATTGAAGAAAGCATTTTGGAGATTACTGCTACCCACTATTTAATGGCCCATTAGTATCTGGATATTCATTTTATAGTCAGACAAGCTGAATTATAAAGAGGTTGTTTAACTTACAAAAAGGTTCAATGAGAGGTCTATCAATGAGCTGGAACTTTAGCAGAGACCTTCATTTTGGATTCATTTAATTATTCATATTTCTATAGCACTTTAAGGATTAAGCATTCTTTCTTCTTTTGAAGTATAGTGGAAAGTTAATTGAATTTAAGGTCAGAGTACATCAGCTTGAATTCTCATTATGATATTTGGCTGCTGTGTGACATTGGGTAAGTCACTGATTCTCTCTGGTCCTAAATTTCTTAATCTATAAAATGATGTGGTTGTACTAGATGATCCTGAATATAGAGCTCTAAATTTGTGGTCCTATCATTCCATAAACAATCCTGTGAGGCAAATTGTATCAAGGAAATATAGAATCTCAGAATTTGCAGGCTAATTCATGGGATCTTAATCTTATGTATATATATATATATATATATATATATATATATATATATATGCATGCATCTATGTATGTATGGGTATACATGTGGATATGTATGTGGATATGTATGTGTATGTATATAATGCACACATATATAAACATACATATATAATATATACACATATCTATATATACAAGCATTTGTATATGCATTTCTATATATACACATAATAGACATGTGCATATATGCACAATTTATGTTCTGTATTCCATGTTCACATACATATTTATAATCAATGTATGTGTGTATTTGTCTATACATAAATTTCTCTCTGTAATCAATGTATGTGTGTGTTTATACATAAATTTCTCTCTGTACATACACGGACACACGTATATACACATATGTGTATAGGTATATGTATATACAATATCCCCATATACAATACACACATATGTATGTATGTATGTACAATTCTTTTCCCTCTTCCATGTTCACAAACCCCCTTAATGTCTTTCCATAGATTCCTTAGGGGGAATCTGTGGACCTAAGCTCAAGAACTACTATCTGGTACAACCAGCTCCTGAGTAATAAATACCTCTAATGCATACCTGACAAGTTGTCATCCATTCTGAGCTTAAAGGCTGCTAAGGTGCGCTGTTTCACTGATGTTATTGTTCAATTGTTTTAGTCATGTTCAAGTCTTCATGACCCCATTTAGGATTGTCTTGGCAAAGAAAATTGCCTTTTTTCCTTTTCCAGATCATGTTGCAGATGAGGGAACTGAGGCAAACAAAGTTAAGTGTCTTGCCCAGGATCACAAAGCTGGTACATGTGAGAGGCCAGATTTGAACTCAGGAAGATGAGTCTTCCTGAATCCAATGTATCCACTTGGCTACATACCTTCCCTGATCCACAAATAATTAGCTCTAATTGTTAGGAAGTTTTTTCCATATATTTTACTTAAATTTGTCTCTCTTCAAATTCTACCCATTGCCCTATGTGTCAAGCAGAATAAAGCTAATCCTTTTACTGGGTCAACTTGATGGGAATCCTTAAAGACATCCTTCATTTCCTCCATAAATCTTCCTTTCTTTGGGCTAATCACACCTCATTCTTTCAAGTGATTCGCATCCCACATGACATTGAAGTCTTTGATCATATTGGCTCCCTGAATTACAGAATATCAGATTTGGTAGGTACTTTGGCATCAAACTATTCCAATGTGGACCTGAACGAAAGTTCTTCTTCAAGTTCATTGACAGTTTCTCATTCAGTTTCCTCCACTGAGGGTCCCAACAGCTCCCAAGCCATCACATTCTATTTATATCTCTAATTCCAGTCTTAGTTTCTTAGATTTGTGGAGGAGGATACTGTGACTCAGGGAAGTTTCCAATGGTTACATAATTTGGAACTGATGAATCTTAGTTTAAAATCCAAGTTTTCTCTACCTTCAGCTTCAGGTACCCATCAATTTTCACTCCATTGACCAATTAATTTAACTACACAGGAGTAGTATGCACTTATTCCTCCATGCTTAGAATTCCTCCTAACTTCAAAGGAAGCACTGTGTGGGGAAGCAATGAGATACAGTAGAATTACCTCTAAGTATTCTGTTTGAGCCAACTGGAGTCACATAAATTACCAGTAAAGTCAACTAACTCTTACTGTAATAATATATTTTTTCTTAACACGTTTTGAAGCATATAGATGAATATATGTATACATCGAATTATGTAGATTTCTTTTTTTTTATTCATATAAAAGTAAGATGGAAAAGGTTGCTTGGGGAAAAAATGACATCTCTTACTCCTTAAAATTTTAATGAAATTGCTTCACTAATTTTATTTTGTAGGCAATAAAAATGGGACAAATAGATACAAAAGAAACATCTATTTTTATTTAGAGGCACTGGAAGGCAATGAAAAACAAAGATGAGGCAGCTTAGAGTCTTGGTCAAGCCTTTTGGGCTTTCAGATGTAGTTAATACCTGAAGAAAAAGAGAAGGAGGGAGCGGGAGAGAGAGGGAAAGAGGAGAGAAGAGAGAGAGAGAGAGAGAGAGAGAGAGAGAGAGAGAGAGAGAGACAGAGAGAGAGAGAGAGAGAGAGAGAGAGAGAGAGACAGAGAGACAGAGACAGAGAGACAGAGAGAGACAGAGAGAGAGAGAGAGAGAGACAGAGAGACAGAGAGACAGAGAGACAGAGAGAGACAGAGACAGAGAGAGAGAGACAGAGAGAGAGAGAGAGACAGAGAGACAGAAAGACAGAGACAGAGAGAGAGAGCTACCTGTATTTGATATTTTGTTAAAACAGGTATGATTCTTCACATATCACAGTGTACATATAAATTTGATCAATTTTGGCTAGTTTTGTCTTGTTTTGTTTTGGGGTTGTTAGCAATATTTGGTGTACATAGATAGGTGGGTATATATGTGTGTGTGTGTGTGTGTGTGTGTGTGTGTGTGTGTGTGTGTGTGTGTGTGGGAGCACGCATGCAAAAACACATTTTTACAACTATATCCACATCTAATCTCCTTATATATTTCAATATATAGGTAGGTGGCTGTAGATAGAAATACTATATATAGTATAAAATACTATATTATATAGAAGTATATAGCATATATGGTATAGATATACTATATAAAGTAACTATATAATATCTCTATTGCCATCTTCCTACAGTTTGTGATGTCTAGGTAGATTAGATATAGATATAGGTATCATATAGTTATAGATATAGACATGGACGGACAAAGAAATAGACAGACATAGATTTAGACATGGGCATAGACATAGACATAGACAAAGATCGACTTTTCTCAAATTTCCTTGTGAAATCTGGCATTTTCCATAGTAAAATGGTAAGAGTCCTGGGTTTTATTGCAGAATTGAATTCCTGACATACATCAGTGTGACTTTGGGCAGCTCATTTTAGTTTCCTCATTTAACTTACACATAAAATGGCAAGAGGAGACAGCAGACTATATAACCCAAAAAGTATTCTTTGAGTTCTAAGTCATTGATAATTAGTAGGCAGTGCTTTTTATTTCTAAGTAAATTCATCTGACCAATATGAGGAAGAAATATACCTCTATCAATCTACTTTCCAGGGGATGGAGATGCAATGGGACTGATTAATTTTCAGATAAGACAAAGAAAGGAAATCCAAATAATGCTAACAACCTCAAAACAAAACAGGCCCCCTTCAAAATAATAAAAAATAGATGGTTAATTGGTTTACATTTATATTTTTCTTTATAAAAATCATTCTATTTTACACACATAGAAACACAGAATACACACTTCTGCTTACTTTATTAATTTGTTTTGTTTTTAAACACGAAAGAAAGGATGTCTCTTTATGCTAGCTTTTTATAAATTTTTTTATTTGTTTTATTGTTGGGATATCAGTTAACTTTAAATTGTTTTTGTTTTTGTTTTTGTTTTCCTTAATGTAGGCTGTTAACTTTTCCCTGGAGCAACTCTTTGTGTGTGTGTGTGTGTGTGTGTGTGTGTGTGTGTGTGTGTGTGTGTGTGTGTGTGTGTTGCATGTTTTTCTTTTGTCTACAATCCAGCTCTTGTCTAAATCCTTTGCAGTGGCATCTGCTGGGAAAATCTGGGATTACAACAGGGAAATAACCTCCTTTCCCCAAGTATACTCTCACCACCCCCAATATTTAGATAACTCTGATCAACTCTGACTAAAGCAACTCAGTATGTTGCCTTGACTAAGCAGAGGTATGAGTGACTGCATTTTTAAGGAGGCCACATGTGTCCATTAGAAAGGCAGTGACTCCTCACCTACCACATGACCATAATACTTTATTTCACTGCATGCTACTGAAAGAGATACAATTATCATGCTGAGAATTCCAAACTCATTCCATACTGGGAGATAGGATAACAAGCCATACACCCCTCCAGTCAACCTGTCATACCTCTCAGAATATTAACATTCAAACATTCTCTGATGATCTGCTGGTGTGGATCGAAATTGACATCAGAAGAGGAAGTATTTAGGCATGCGGCCACAGCAATATTAAAACGCGACCACATCTACATCCTTTCATGCATGGCTCCTCCGATATGAGTCCGACTACATAAACAAACTTTTCTTATTACCAGGACTCCCCTTATCCACACACCCATCAGTCAAGTTCAGATACTTGTTGCCAGGCTGGAAATTTATAGGTTGGGGCTGTTTTCCTGAAAATGCTTTATATTTCCATCGACTTGCCAGGGTAGCAAGATGTGCAGATTTTGCTTGAGTCTTCCCCAAGCCTATTTACAAAGCTAATTTTCCTTCCTGCACCTCCCCCTACCCCTCCTCTCTTTTCCACACCAGGTCGGGATTCTGGGTTCCTAAACCTGCTCCTTTCTTTATCCCAAGTGAAATACAGTTGCTAGCCCCAATGTTCTTGGAGAGTGATGGCACTGATTAATACAGTCTTTTCAAAGGAGGAAAACCATCTTGGATCCTCACTATAGATGAATTCATAGCCCTCCGCACAAATGCACAGATGGACATGCACACACACAAGCACACACACACACACACATAGACATACACACACATACATACATTCTACCGCACAGTGAATGCCTTCAGGAATCTGTAGCTAACCACCTTATTAGTATTCTCCCCTCCTCTGTGTTTCACTTGCAGTAACAGAGGGCTGAGCAAAATGCAGTAGAACAGGGACAGAGACGGTGCTGGCAATCATCTCGATGCAGCCTGCCGAATGTAGGGGGGTGCGGGGATGCAGCAAAGCAAGATTAATAACCTTGCCATAATCCCGGGCACCCTGGAAGGAGACACCTCTAGTGACGGACCTGCTCCTGTCGTGATTAATCTGGCTGGGAGACAGTGAACCGGAATAGCCACCTAGGTCTCGGGGGTGAACGGGTGGGGGCCCTGGTTTTGGTGTTCTATGGATTCTCCACCCATATGAGAAGGTAGCAGTGAGCCATACCATCTGCGGCACCAGGCAGCGATTGGAGGCTACCTCTGACAGTTTGCACTACAGTGGTGTGTGTGCGTGTGCGTGTGTGTGCGCCCCCTGTTAGTCTGTGTATGTGTGTGTATGAGATAGAGAGAGAGAGAGAGAGAGAGAGAGAGAGAGAGAGAGAGAGAGAGAGAGAGAGAGAGATTCAGAGTGGAGGACAGAAAGGAGGAAAAGGGAGCAAGGGAGAGAGAGAGCGAGAGGGAGAGAGAGGGAGAAAGAGAGGGAGAGGGAGAGAGAGAGGAGAAGAGAGAGAGAGAGAGAGAGAGAGAGAGAGAGAGAGAGAGAGAGAGAGAGAGCAGGTAGAGTAGAAGAGTGTACAGTGAGAGGTTTCTACAGAGTGAAAACATTACCCAAGCCCCTGAAGCTCACCTTCTGGTCCCTTTGCTTCCACCTGCCCTCACTTCCTTTCTCCTTTTTACTATCGTATTTGATGAGTTTTTGGACTTACTTTTTGGGGGACATCTCTTGGGTATATTTTTCTGGAAGACCAGGTCAATGGAACCTTTGAAAACTCATCGTTTTTCTCCCGTGTGACTTTTCAAATTAAAAAAAAAGAAGGAAAGAAAGAAAGAGAAAGAAAGAAGGGAAGAGAAAACAGAAAGACATGTAATAGCTGGAGGCATTTAAATTTTCCTTGGAGAAGTTTGGGGCCCCATAAGGAAGGTAAGTTATGGGACTAAGACCTCCGTCTTAGTTTTTCTTGTCATGATTATGCTTATGGTTGGTTATGGGAGATTTACATATAGTTTATGAAGGCATCTGAGAAATGAGGAAGGCATTAGGAGTACTCTGCGGGTGGCATTTGGGGGACTTTTTCCTGCCAAAAACATTATTTCCATTTGTATGCTACCCTACCCCCTCCCTTTTGTGCCTCTTTTGTTGATTTAACATTTCCTGAGAAACCTATGAATATATGCAGTGGAGATGGGGCAGGGGAGATGTAAGGGGGGTGAAGAAGAAAACTGATCCTGATCCTCTGTCCTCTTTTCTGGAGGGCAGTTGTTGAGTAGGAGGTCGTTTTGGTAGGAAAATATCTACATGGTGAGGCTGCCAGTCAGAGGGTAAATAATGGACCCAAGATAGGCGAGATGATAACTTACTGGAAGTGTTCTTATTTTCCTACCCCTCTTTCCCCCTACATACTCAGTCTCTGCTGGAGTGCCCTGAACATGAGCAGCACCAAAAGCTATCGCTGCTTGTTCTTAATTGGAGCAAATGAGAGCCAAGTGCAAATTGTTTAGTATTTTGAACCTCTTCTAAAGAAGGCGTATAAATGCCTTAAGTTTCTTTGCTATTGCATCTCATTAACCTTTCTGAGTGCAGTTTGCACTGATTAAGACTAGAGGCTCTCCTGATTTTGAGCATCTCCTAATTCTATGTGGACTGGAAAGAAGGAAATGCATTTACAAATTGCTTTTAATTGTCTCCTCTTGGCTTTCAAAGCAAGTGGCATCAGGCACTGAGAGTACATGAGTAAACTGTCTTGCTAACTCAATGCTTTTAGTATTCTTAGGGTTCGCTACCCACCCACCCTCTCACCCACCAAAGGGTTTTGCAGAGACTGCTTCTCCCATTTCCATTCTGAGGTTATTTAATTCAAGCGAAATACCATTTCATTGTGAGAGCATCCCATTTCCCCTGGCCAGGAGTATTTTTATCTCTGCATTCATGGCACTTATCCTCCCTTAAGAAGTGAAAACTGCCTGTAAATATGTTACTGAAATTCCTAAATCCCAGGTGGATGAACTTGAAGTATTCCCCACTCATTTAAGTAAGAAGACTGGCTTTTCTCCATAGAAATGCTTGATATCCAAGAGAAATGAATCCACCATGGACCATCGTTACTGCCGGCACATGAGTATAAATAGATGGCAGATACGTTAACCAAACAGAAGAGACATCAGCACTAAGCATACCTTGGTTTTTTTCTCCCTACATGTGGAAACCAATCTGTGTATCTAGAGCTGATTGTTCTTAGGGTGTGAGATTTTGTTGCTTAAGGTTTTATACATATACACTTTTACTCATGGAAAGTCTGTAAAGACATCAGAGCTAGTGAATGGAAATGCTGATTATCATTATTGTGTCTATATCCCTAATTATACTATTGTTGATAAATGAGAGGTCTCTATGACATGCCATTCAAAACTTAATGGGCAGACTGTGCTCTGATATGATCATGCCCCATCTTTTCCTTCTGTTTGATGCTGCCTACAGATACACAGTGTGTTGTTTTGTTTTATTACTCCCCCACCCCTTCACCCCATACCATGGCAGCATTATTGGAGAACGTAAAGGAGGGAAAGCGTTCAAGGTGTTCTCTGGGTTCTGTGTAAGTGATCATTCCTGTGGACAATGTAGGAATAGAGCAGAGATGCTGTCTTTCCATCACAAGCTAATTGACTACAGAGCTTTCTCTAGTAATGGTTCCTCTTCCTGATCCCAACATTTTCTTCTATGACACACAGGGTTCAGCTGCTCTTACCTCATCAGGAAAGGAACAATTCTCATTTAAGTTGAGTCTGAGGAGAGGAGGGGTGGATTAAAATCATCTAAAGAGAATCTCCAAAATGCTTCTCTTTTCTTTGGTGGTCAAGGTAGTGGAGACACAGAATCTAGTGTATGGAAAAAGCATGGGGGGGGTGGGTAGCATGGGGGGGCGGGTAGCATGGGGGTGGTATATGATATAAATGTGGGAAAATAATTATACTTTCCTGTCAGGGAAGAGGAGGAGAGAGATGTATGTAGGTATATGACCTTCTAGTTTCAAAAGAAAATAAAACAACAAAGAACTCAAAATAATATCAGGTGATTAGGAGCTGCTTTAACCAATGAATGAACAACAGGATCAACACCTTTTAATTGTCAGCTCTTCATTAACCTTCAACCTCTGGAACTCTAACCATGTTTTCATGGTACAGGGGCTCTAGCCTATGCTAGGGGTATTGGGTGACCTGCTCTGCCATAATTCCAGCTTGCACTAGAAGTAAGCTTTGGCAAAATATTGCTCTGGAAGTTTGCAATTTAGCAACTTTATAGAATAAGGCTTTTAAAATTGTATGGTATCCCCACAACCACCTCACCCCACATGAATCATCACCCTCTGTATAGAGATTTATGCCTGCAAACCTCTTAGACATTAATTGCTTAGAATATTCTTAACAACAACAACTCTAAGAAATAATAAAAAAAGATAGAATCTTAACTTCTGAGTAATTGATGTTTTAAAAAATGCAATCATTGGACCTTCCAAATGTGGCAGGACTTTTATTGGTGCTGAGAATATACTGAAAATAGAATCAAGGGCTTGGGGATGAGTGACCATAGATAGATTCAGACTTGCCTGGTATAAAAAACCCCAGGCAAACTCAGCAATGCAAAGTTTTCTAGGGTTCCTTAAATCTGCCAATGTTGCTTGAAGCATTAATTAACAAGAAGAAAGGAAGGAAGGAAGGAAGGAAGGAAGGAAGGAAGGAAGGAAGGAAGGAAGGAAGGAAGGAAGGAAGAAGGATGAGGGAGGGAGTAGGAAGGAGAGAGAGAGAGAGAGAGAGAGAGAGAGAGAGAGAGAGAGAGAATGAGGAAGAAGAAAAGGAAGAAGAGAAAGAGGAAAAAGAAAAGCTCTTGTTAAAATCAGGAGAAACAACTTTAAATTAGACATGGATCTAGTTGTGTGTCCAGGTTTCTTTCAGTACTCAAAGCTATTTATTTTTCCTCTCTTATATTATACCAGCATGATGGATGTCTTTGGGTAGAGTAGTGCTAGCTTTATCCTTCAGAGAATACAGGAAAAATCACCACCATCATGTAAGGAGAGGTTCCATGTCCCAGGTACCAGAGAGAAGGTGGGCTAGAACACTTTAATCTTCCCACCCCACTCTCTGAAAGAAATGACATGGCATTTCAATAAATGAGTTAAAAAAAAAAATCTTGTGCCCTTTAGGATTTGGGACAGATAAAGGGGATTTCCATTGCCAGGCACTCATTCCTTCGCTGGTTGGGTTTCCTCTCTCTCACATCATTCAGGTCAGCAAACCAATCCCAATGAGTAGAGATGTTCTAGCCTGGTTTTACTTCTTTAAGGCTTAAGACACAACATATGAATAGCTCCCTTCTCTCAGTAAGAAACTGAATTGATCACATGAGAAATTCAGCATGGGATATCAGTAAAGGAAACTAGGGAGTACCAATTCCTCACCCTCAAACCCTAGGGAGCTGAATACTTGCACTGAGGTTCTTGAGAGCCAGAGTCACTGGGCTTGGGGCTCTGAATGCTGAGTCACCACATCAGCCTGCAGCTGTAGGCTGGTGAAAAGTGCTGATGTGAGGATTGGCACTGAAGTAAACCAGGACAGACCACAATCACAGAACATTGAGTTGCCAGTGTAGTGGAGTTTGACCTGCTGCTCCCATATTTTAATCACAGAAGCTAGTGACCAAAAATGTTCTAGGACTAGCCCTATAGCACTCCAGTGATGTTTTTAATATTTAAAATGAGCCATTACCAAAAAAAAGAGAGAGATGTAAATTAGATATGTTTGGGAAGAATGGGAGAGTAATGGTAGAAGGGTGTTAATACTGATGTCTCATATTATGACCCATTTCACTGTAAATTTTGCTTTTGGTAACCCTAGTAAATAGTGGTAATTGTGCTGAGCAAGACTGTCTTTCTGGTGGCAGGAAAGTTTACATGCACTACTTTCTTCTTTTCAGTTAAAAAAATCCCTCAGGGGGCGGCTATGTGGCGCAGTGAATAGAGCGCGGGCCCTGGAATCAGAAGGACCTGAGTTCGGAGCCGGCCTCCAACACTTAATCCGCACAAACAAAAACCTAGCCGTGTAACCTTGGGCAAGTTACTTAACCCCAATTGCCCTAAAGGGGCGACTAGGTGGCGCAGTGAGTAAGAGTGCCGGCCTCAGAGTTTGGATGACCCGAGATCAGATCCGGCCTCAGAAAATGAGCACCCACGCATAAATAATGACTAGCCCTGTAACCTTGAGCAAGTTACTTAACCCCAATTGCTTTAAAAAAAAAAATCCCTCAGTGTTCCCCAGTGACTGACAAAATGAAAGAGAAGCTAGTTAAGGGAGAATAAGTCAGGGGCTTTGGAGCAAATTAAATTCATCTCATTTTTAAGTAGCAGGGGGTCTCCATGTGGGACTCCCTAGAGGTCCCAGCTCTGATGAGGTCATTATTAGTCCAGTATCATTAATTCTGTCACTTTTAATTTAGATCTGGATTTACCTGACTAAGCAGCTATAACCAGGGCATTAGACTCTAGGTGTTCCCTTAAGTCTTTAAACATCTGTCCCTTGGGATGAGGAAACCTGAATTCAATACTACCCATGAGAGATATTAGATGTATGATCCTAGACAAGTCATAAACCTCAGAGCTCTGGAAGACTGGCTAAGACTAAGTTTCTACTAGAAAGTGACTTCTAACAGTGTTCTCTAAAGTGCTGAGAACACTGGTTTAGTCACTGTTGGCCTCCTTTAAGTGCCCAATTTGGAGGTTTCTTACTGGGTCCAGTAGGTAAACTGTGATAAATATAGTGTTCCATAATGCTGAGATACTCCTAGAATAAATAACATTTCAGAATTATCCTGGTAGATGGAGCCCAGGAAGACAAGGGATCAAATCTTGCCTCAAGCCTTTACTTTTGTCTGCCTGGGAAAGTAACTTGATTTCTTTGGCCTGATTTTAAAAGAATGCTTTTTTTCCTTTCTTTTGTTGTTTTTTGTTTGTTTTGTTTTTTAGCACTAATCCCTTTGTAAAGAATTCGGGAGACACAGAAAAGACAGTTCCTGTTCTAGTGAAGCTACCAGGAAAGGAAAGACTTAGAAAGGTCCATAGGCCTTTAGGTTATAGAGGCAAAAATATGGTAATGCGTCTTTTTCTTATTGTGATTTATTGAAATGGAGACAATACCAAGCCTTTATATCCCTGGATTGTAGTTGGGCTTAAAAGGGAGAGGGGTTGAGACTAGTTTGGGGATTTTTTGTTGTTGCTGTTATAGTAAACTCCTAGGCAGGGAAACTACCAGAACCTAAACAGAGAAACACTTTCTCCACAAGTTATTATCTTGGGAAAATATCTGAGCTAAGTGGCTCAGTGTGAAGCCTAGGCCTGAAGTCAGGAAGAAGTGAGTTCAAATCCAGCTTCTTTATAACCCTGTGCAAGTCACTTAATCTTATTTACCTCAATTGCCTCATCTGTAAAATGGACAGGAGAAGGAAAAGGCAAATCACTCTAGTATTTTTGACAAGAATATCCCAGATAGGGTTACAAAGCATTGGATATTACTGAAAAACATTCAAACAACAGCAACCTACATCATTAATGTCAAATATGTGGTTCCATAGTGGACTGAGCTTTAAGTCTGGAAGACCTGATTTCTTTTTCTGATATTTATACTTAGTAGCTGTGTGACCCTGGGCAAGTCATTTAACCTCAGCTTGAGGCAATTTTGTGAAAACCATGTTATGAATCTGTTGCTATCAAGCTTTTTGGAGGACTCTCTGACATGGAGCAACTCACCAGTACCTAATGCATTTCCATATTAGCCTTACTACACAATAGGAAGCTAGTTGGCAATTTTAAGAAGGCACTAACTGAAAATATAACCCCAGTTCAGTGTTCATTTCCTGGCATAGTAGTACTCTTTATAGAGCAGGAAGAGACTAGTTGCTAGAATGAGTTTCTTACCCTATAAAATAAACGAGAAAGTTGGTCTAGATGGCCTTCTTAGTCCATATTGCAAAGGCATTGCTCAAGGAATTGAAGAGTGTTACACAAAGTCTCTAGCTTGTCCTGCAGAATAGAATATTTACAGTATTTTCAGTTTCTCTGCTAAGTCTCATAGAACAGCTGTGCTGTTAGCTCACTAAGGCTTCAGATTTGGAGGGGAAGGGTCATGAGGCAGGAGGGGGTAGGGAGATGAGTTGGCCTAGGCTGAACTAGCAGTCAGAAGAACTATGTATGACTCTAACTTCCAATTCTTCCTAGCTCTAAGACCTTGGCAAAATCAAGTCAACTCTCTAAGATTAAGTTTCTTCCTTATCAAAAAATAGTAACCCTTTAGAACTCCCACGTTTCTGGAAGGCAAGTCCTTTATACATCTTAAAGTATTATGTAAATAAATGCGAATAATGGCATACCTGTGGGAATTGCTTGTCAAAACAGTATGGAAGAGTGGATAGAATGTTGTGCTTGAAATGAGCTATTCCTGAGTTCAAATCCCACTTCTGATGCTTAAAAGCTATGCAACCCTGAGAAAAATCACTTTACCTCTTATTACCTCAGACAATTAATGAGGACTTATCTGCCAAGTCATAGATGTGTAGTGATCTGGGTTGGTGGATAGATTTCCCACACTGATTCCCAAAGCTCAACAAATCACCGTTCCTTTGAACATCTGTACTGGCTCATTTTAAGGCTGTTCTAAGGACACTATTTACTAGCTATGACTATCAGTATAATTAGAAGTATTGGGTTTGTCAGGATGGTGTTGTCTAAATTATAAAGAACCATAGAAATGATACATTGTCTTCTTGTTACCAAATCATAGGAGTATGGATTTAAAGACGGAAAGAACTTTTATTCTGCTAACCTAAACTGGTGTTGAGTTAGCAACCAAGATACCATATGTGGTGCCACTGAGAGATAGGAAGTAGAATGAATGCTTTAGGAAAAAAAAAAGACTTCTCCACGACAAGACAAAGGTTGTGGGGAATTCTGCCCATCCTTCTCGAACTCTGCCTTTATTCTTCAGAGTGAAAAAGGGAGACTGACACAAAATATAAGACTGAGTGACAGAGACAGCCTGTGAGAAACATTACTAGTCAGAGAAAAGCACCTAGGAACTTAAATGTTTGAGGTAAGGAGAAGGGAGAATTGAGTTGGTGAACAAAGTTCAGATGATAAAAATCATTTGGAAAGTGTGCCACCACACCTTCTAAAGAAGCACATTATCCTAGGGGAGATCTGGATCAGATCTAGATTGTTCTAGATTGTTCCCCTATATCAATGAATGCCTACGGGAGAACTGGACCAAGGAATCCCACCTTAGACTCTTTTTGCATGACCCTGGGCATGTCATCTAGGCACTTGGAGATTCCATTCCTTCATTTGTAAAAAATGGACTTAAAAATAACTTCTAACTACTTCCTAGGGCTATTGTTGGAACTAATAAATCATGGTCTATAAAGCTTTTTGCAAACATTGGTGTTATGTGTCAATTATCTTTATAATTACTGTTCTGAAGTTCATATCTTCCAAAAAGAAGTCTAAGTTTCTAGTCCATGAGTCCTCGACTCTGTGTATGGGGATAGATTTCAAGTGGTTTATGACTACGAAGGGGGGAGAAATGTTGTAAGTATTGCTAAACTCTGTCTGAAATTGTCCATTTCTTTTGATTATTAAAAAGAAAAAGGAACACATATTATTCTCACAAAGGGTTTCATTGGCTTCACCAAAAAGTCAACAGAGCCCATGAAACATACCCTGCAGATGGTTAAAACTCCTTTTATACTGGGAAGATGGACGTTTCTCTAGACAAAACTTCTAGAATACTAATTCCTAGTCCAGCTTTGTCTAGAAAACATTAAATATAAACAAATAGTTTCTGGGTAGTGACCTGACATTACCAAGATCATTTCTTGAGAAACTCCATTGGATAAGATGAGAATAATTTGTCTTATCCTTAAAATAAGAATAATCACAATATCATATACGCCATCTCTATAAAAATAGGAAAATAACACTGACAATAATGCTGTTTACCAAGTACATTGCATATGTGTTTTTAAATATCTATAAGAATACATGCTTCTTGAATGCAGGCTATTTAATTTTTTGTCATTTTAACCCCTTGTGCCTGGTAGACAGTTAATAAACCTTGTCTGACCTTATCTTATTGGAGGTTTGTAGCATCCCTATGGGGTAGCTAATACAGGTATTTTCTCCATTCCCATTTTACAGATGAGGTAACTGAACCTTAAAGTGACTAAGGCAATTGTTTCTGGTTGCCCATTAAAAGGTAGGATTTGAACTCAAATCTGACTCCAAGTCTGTTAATCTAACCAGTATACCTACTTATTTCTCATGAAGGTTAACCAGGAAAACTTGAGTTAGGTATAAGGCAAATTCCCAGTAATAGTATTACTATTACTACTAATATTATTGCTAGCACTGATCAATATTATAGATCACAATTAGCTTTTATAAGCAATATGATGATTTACCAAAACCTTATTATTCTATTGAACAGAATTTTCAGAGTGAAAATATATTCTTGAATGTTTCAACTTCTTAGTTGTTATGGTTACATAAGGTTAATGGTTTTTACAAAACATATACATGTAAATATATATATATATATATATATATATATATATGTGTGTGTGTGTATGTGTGTGAGTGTGTGTGTGTATGTGTGTGTATGCATGTGCATATCTATCTATATCTCTCATTCCTACATCTATCTATATATAATTTTGCCATGAGATGTGAGGTGTTAATAATATAGTAAGTACTTTAGTCATTCTGAGCCAAGGTAATTCATGAGGACTGAAGAAGTCAAGGAAGGCTTTTCTCAGGAGATGAAACTAAAGATGGACCTTAAAGATAGGAAGGTAGGAAGAGGTCAGAGGAGATGACAATCCTGGCAAGCTATGACATTCACAAAGAACAAGTTGTTGCTCATGGAATGGGGAGTGAGAAAATTAACCTAGAACAGCGGATGTTGATGTGGGGATAGGAAACCAGTCTAGAAAGGCAAGGTGTGGTGGGATTATGAAAATATAGGATATGAAACCTAAAACTTGAAAGTAGCATTTGATTTCATCCAACACAATCTCATCCTTACAGACATGAATGCAAGTCCTAGAGAGATTAAATAAATATCCCAAGTTCAAGTCAAGTCACAGGAATAGGCATTTATTAAATGCCTACTATATTCCAGGCAATCTTCTAATTTCTGTTGACAAGGGTAAGAGGCAAAGCTGTAATTTAAATAAACCCAGCTCTTCTAGCTCCAAATAAAATCTTCTGTCCATGGTACTGGTATCATAAGCCCTCTTAAATAGAGACTTTTAGATTTGATAAGGTAGGAAATAGATATGTCATTGAAGAGTTTAGATCAGGAAAGTGATGTGATAAAAGCAGGATTCAAAGAAGATTAGTCCATCATTTTCATGGGTTAATAAAATTGTTCCCTTGAGATATTGTCTGGGTTGTTTGAGGATCAGCGAGTTGTTGACCTCATGGGAACAAAGGGAAAGATGCTCTCTGATCATTAAAATTTATGAGTATTTAATAGAACACTAAACTTAACTTCAATTCTAACACTGATTCAGAAGTATTAAAGTTGGCTGGACATTCTGATATTCCCATTGTGAGTACAGGCATCAGATAATCAGGGTGTACGATCCCAGAATCCTGAAAATTGTAGATGATATAAATGGCATCTGTAAACATAAAAACCTGACTCCTAACAATTCAAATCACAGACTGTGATCACTATGTAAACTCTATGACCTGCACAAGGCACTTGAGATAACAAAGGTAAAAAAGATACTTGCATTGCTCTTTGACCCCCAGCTATCCACCATCTCTTATAGCAGGATGCTACAAATCAGATATGATTGGTATCCCAGTGCTCAACTTTGCATTAGTCAGTGCTGAGAGAATGATGTCTCCATGCAAAAAATGTTATAATAATGATAATTAAGGGCACTCAAACTTAGCTTGATCTTCAGCTTGATGTTACATGTTTGTTCATTGGCCTTCAGGTGCAGATGAGTTAGGTTGGGAGCTGATTTGTGCTGATGAGCTGAACAGAGAGTTGGATAGAGGAAGAGAACCCTCCTCAGGAAAATAAAAAAGGTCAGGATTCAAGAAAAGAATTAACTCAGAAACCATGGCATGGCAGGGCAGTGAGGTTGTTTTATTTGTTTTTTGTTTTTTTTATCACATTTTATTCTCCACCCCCAGCCTCTAACCCTCTCACCAAAACCCAGGAAAACCATGGTCCAAGAAGAAGATGCATAGGGAAGCAAGGAACAAATTATATATCACAAGCATGGGACTTTTGTGGGTTATCTGGAAAGGCATGATCATAGTCTCATAAATTAGCACTGGAAGTAACCTTAGAAATCATCTACTTCAACCCCCTCATTTTATAATTGAAAAAAATTGGAGCCAAAAGAGTTTAAGTGACTTAAATAAGGTTATACAAGTAGGGACAAAGGCAGGATTGAACTCAGGACCTCTGACTTTAAATCAGTGTTTTATTTTATTTTTACTGAGCCATGAAGGCTGACAATGAAATGACAGTTGTGTGTCATCATCATATGACTCTAAGTGTGTGAGTTGGGGGTTGGTCATGTGCATTTCTCCTCCTTTCCTTGATCCACAGTGCCACTGAGCCCACAGATTCGGCAAGTATGCCAAATATTTTCCTTAGACTGCTTTGGGATAAGACATCTTTACACTGTCCCAATGCAAAACGATACTGGCACACACAAATTCTTCTGTGTGCCGATAAAGGTGGTGTTTGGGACCAGAGTACTAAATAGAGAAGGAGGAAAGCTAAAGTCTGGGGAAATGAATTAGTCTCCTTCACATCCCATGGTTCAATCAGCCTCCTTCCCTGAGATGCTTAAAAGCCTTTTCCAGATGTGATCTCACTTATGCTCCCAATTTCCTAAATGATTACAGATGTAAGTGCCTACAATCATAAGCCTTCATGTGTATGGAGTTTGGAAACAAAACTCAGATGTTAGATCACGGGCTGAGTAGGGATCAGGGTGAAACATCCTGCTCCTAAGTGCAGTCAGTCAATCATCACATATTTATTGAAGGTCATTAGCTACAACTCAGTGTGAAGCCTTATGGTAGAAGGGATTGTAGCACAGGAATTCAACTTATCTTGTAGCTATTTTCAGAAATGTCTGCTGTCTTCATGTTGTAATTTTGGAGGGTTATTTAAGGACTTTTGAAAAATATAGATTCCACCACTGGGAATCTTTAACTGTCTGACCTTAATGAGAGGTTTTAGGGCTCAATGAAAAACATGCCAGTATTTGAACTCAGGTTCTTCCATGTGTGAGGTGCAACCTTGGGTAAGTCACTCAAATTCTGTTATTCTCAGTTTTCTCCTCTGTGTAAGATAGAAATAACAGTATCTGTCCAACATAGCATAGGATCGTTGTGAAGATCATATTCCAAATGGCTTAAAGAGCTCCTAACTTCTCTCCTGGGAATGAGTATCCAAGCTGATGAATATGTTCACCATGAGGAAATTATTTCTACCAGTGCCATCAAGTCCCTATATTTGTTTTTAATTTTCCAGAGATACTTGGAGTACAGAGAAGTTAGGTGAAATATTAAAAAGAACAAAAATGTAATAATGTATTTATATAGTGCTTTAAGCTTTGAAATACACTTTCAATTTTGTCTTCACAATAACCCTGGCAACTGAATGCTCTTAATATTTTTCTAATTTTATAGACAGGGAAACCAAGAAAGGCAAAGCCTAAGTGTCTTACCCAGGCTTATAGAGCAATCATGTGTCTAGTAGGATTTGTATTCATAAGTCCTTCTGGATCCAGGTCTGGGACTTCATTCACTGTGCCATTTAGTTCCCAAAGTCACAAAACTCATATATGTGTCAGAGGCAGGATGCAAAACCCAAGTTTTCTTGACAATGGGATCAGAACTGTATCTTTTATGTAAATATAAACCATCATTACTATTATTAAGTCAAATATTATTATAAAATATTTATTACATTTAAACAAAGAAATTATTACAATGGTAGTTTTGCTAGGTAGGATTATCAGTGAGGGTTCCTATGATGATTAACATTATGGTAGTGGTATGGAAGGATGATGAAGCATCTATGAACTTTAAAAATTGATTGTTTTTCAATATAATTGGTTTTCTTTTTAATCCCATGTTTTCTTTTTTAAATTTTACTTATTTAAAAACATGATTTTGAAAAGGTATCTTATAGGCTTCCCTGGACAGACAAAAGGAATTATTAATCTCTGCCTAAGAAATGTGTAAGAATCACTAAAAAGCTAAATGACTTACCCAGAATCACATAGACACATAGGTTACATTTTAAGCTAGATCTCTCTTGTATCCATGATGATGAAGATGATATGGTCATCTAATGGATGATGCAGATCATATGGTCATCTAATGGATGATGAAGGTGATATGGTCATCTACTGGATGATGAAGATGATAAGGTCATCTAATCCAACCACTTCATTTTGCATTTGATAAAATTGAAGTGCTCAGAGGGCATAATTGAGAAACCCAATGATACACAACTAAGAGGCAACAGAGTTGAGATTCAAACCCTAATTCTGTCTCTATACCCAATGTTTTCTCTGTCATATCAGGTGTAATGCAGAAAGAATGCTGAATTGTGTAGTGCTGTTGTTCAGTTGTTTAGTCACGTCCAACTCTTTGTGACTCCATGGGCCATATAGTCAATGGAATTTTCTTGGCAGACACTGCACTGGTTTGCCATTTCCTTCTTAAGTTAATTAAGGCAAATAAAAGTTAAGTAACTTGCCCAGGTCTGTAAATTTGTAACCTGAGGCTGGATTTGTATTTGAGTAGCTGAGGCTGGATGTGGTTCTCTATAAAACCAAGTGACTGGAAGTCCTTCCTTATAACATTCAATAGAAGAAATATGAAGGACATGGAGAATCCCACAATAAGCAGACTCATTCCCAACTCTCTTGTAGTTAGAATATCAATCCCAAGTGTGAGGTAACTATCATCCAGTTAATAAAAGAATTGTCAGGATACATGGGGAGGAAATGAAACAAGTGTTCTTTGATTATCCCAGTTATGCTAAGAACCCAAAAAGGTGAGATGGATCTCAACGAAAAATATAAATGTAGCTGACATTCCCATAATCATTTTATTATAAAGACCTTCATATTTATTCTCTTTTTTGATGCCCCTAACAATCCTGCAAAGTGAACAACTCAAATGTTATTCTTACTATATATTAGATAGAATATTTAGTGAAGGTAAGGTAAGGGGATTTGACCTTTGTCACCTAGAAACTTCATCTGAGGTTTCTTAACAGAAAACCCAGTCCTCTAAAGAGGGAACATTGTGTATAGCTAGTGTTGGACTTGGATTCAATTCATCAGTACACCAAAAAGAATTTATTAAGTCCATACTTTGTGCCCGATACTGTGTTGGGAAACTGGATAGCTGGATGGTTCAGGGGATAGAGCATGAGACTGAGTCAGGAAGACCTGAGTTTGAATCCTACCTCAGATACTAACTGTGTGACCCTGGGCAAGTAACTGAAACATTCTGTATCTCACTTTCCTTTTTATTGGAAATAAATTCATAGAGTTTGTAATAGCACTTGACTCAAAGAGTTGTGAGGAGATAACATGTGAAAAACATTTTGCAAACCTTCAAACATTATATACATGCTAGCTATTATTATAAGGCATTGGAGATTACAGAGAAAAATGAAATTTGTCCTGATTTCAATGAGTGTATATTCTAATTAGTCACAGGACTTGAGTTCTAATGATGTCTCTGTCGTTTACTAAACTGAGTGACCTTTAGATATAAATGTTGGTTGATATTATCATGTTAATTTATATACACACATAGACATAGATATACATATAGATAATAAGATAAAGTATAAAGTGCAATACTCCTGCAGCGCACTCCTACCTCACCCCTCAGGAGAGGAAGGATAAAAAAGAATGAACATTTGCATCATGTTTTTATTTACAAAGACTTTCATAAAATATATGTAAATACAAATTATTTAATATTCACAGTTTTATATATGGTACAATTTTTCTCACATGCACATACATACATACACACATACACACTATACTCATACATGTATATCCATATACATGCACACACCTATATGTGATTGGACTATATGGTCTCAAGACCCATCCGGCTCTGAACCTATGATCTTAAACAATAAACAAATGCTTTGAATTGCAACCCCATCCTCTGAGGTTTTCTTATACCTAAAATGAAGGGTTGAAATAATGACCTCCAAAGACCGTTTCTGTAATAGATACTTGATTCTGAATGACAAAAAAGAAAAAAAGCTGAAGTTTAAATTCCAACCTCTGATATTTAACTCATCGACCAAGGTGGAATCACTCAAATTCTCAGATACACTCTTTCCTCCTTTCAAAAAACAGAGGGCATTAATGATAATAACAGAAATCATAAATGATAATGATAATAGATTTTCAAGGTGGATAGTGCTACAGAAATTCTAGTTACTATTATTTTTTATACTTTTCCAGCTGCCAAAGTCAGAATTGATCCAACTCACCTCCTCCTTATCTTGGTTTCATGCATTGGATCAAAAGGGCCTGGGATTGAAGTCACTCCCAGATGTAAAATTCTGTGAGTGGAGACACCTCACTTGATTGGAGGCAAGAAAATCTGTTAAAGATCAAATTAAGAATCTATTCCTAATTAAAAGTAAAAGAGGCACCAATCACCTCTGAGTTCACCTGGTCTAAAACTCCAATTTCCAATTGCCTCTCTGTTCCTAAAAAGGCTTATTGCCTTCTTTCTTGTATCTAATCAAATAGTTTCACTTAATTTATTTTGCATTACAGGTTCCCTTTGTCCTTCATGATGTGTATATGCAAATTTGCATAAATTCCCTTAGGCTCCCAGATTCCAAAGGGTAGGAACAATGTCTATAAGTAATACCTAGAGAGAAAAATTGGGGGGGGGGGGCAGGTAGTGGAGGCATGGAACAAGACCTGTGATTTAATTGGTGCAAGAAACCCCTGGAGAAGCAGTTTTGTCTAACAGTGAATATTGACATCTACTCTGGAACTTTCAGCCTCAGGTCCCTTACCCTAGCATCTATGAACTTAAATATATATATATATATATATATATATATATATATATATATATATATATATGTATATATATAACTGTTTTTCAATATAATTGTTTTCTTTTTAATCCCATTTTTTTCTTTTTAAATTTTATTTATTTAAAAACATTATTTTGAAAAAGTATCGTGTAGGCTTCCCTAGGCAGACAAAAGCAGTTATTAATCTCTGCCTAAGAAATGTGTTAGAATCACTAAAAAGCTAAATGACTTACCCAGAATCACAGACAGTTGGGGTTAGAGGCTACACTTGAAGCTAGATCTCTCTTCTATCCATTTACATTTACTTATGGGCACCAGTGACTACAAATGGAGACAAGAAACGATTTGTCTTGGTAATGAAGAGGTAGCATGGCAAAGTGCATAGAATCTTGGTGTTAAAATCAGGAAGATGTGGTTTCCAGTCCCATCTCTTCCATATAGTGACAAGTTACAGATAAATTATGGATTTACATTGGTAGAAGAAGCTTTCTTTTATGAGCTCCTAAAGCCAATACATCTACAATTCTGGAGAGAGAGAGAGAGAGAGAGAGAGAGAGAGAGAGAGAGAGAGAGAGAGAGAGAGAGAGAGAGAGAGAGAGAGAGAGAGAAAGAGAGAGAGAGAGAGAGAGAGAGAGAGAGAATGAATATGAATGAGAATGAATACATAATGACTGTGTAATGGGATGTGTTTGCTAATTTTTCTTCCTACTCCCAAGTGATCATGAACTTCTGAATGTTAACAGAAATGAGCAGCTTTGCCTTTTTCTTTTTATCCTCTCTCTCTTTGTAAACCCATACTTACTTCTGCAACATAACTTTTGCATATGGTCATTCATCTTGACATACATATACTGCCTTTAAGTGAAACATTCAAAATCTCAACCACTGTGTTCCTATTTCAGTAGCCAACATTCAGTTTCAGAAGTGCTAGGTAATCTTGCCTCAAACACAGCCTCACTGACAACATGTTCTTATGTGGATCCAGTTCCAGAGAGAACACTCATGCCTGAGCTCCTGTGGCATGAAGTCTCTCCCCGCTGCTCCCCCCATTCTCTCCATCTTGCCCTTGACCTGTCATGCGTCACTGCCTGTCTCGGTGACATCCGCCTTTGGATGTCTCACTGCCTACTCAAATCCGATTCTCATCTATTTCCATCACTGTCAGCACCACTGCCTGCCTTCATGTTCTCCCCACATGAAAATCATCCCTGATTCCTCAAGTTCAGGCCCTGGAAAGAGCTTGCCTGCCACAAGCTCCTGGGTCTTTAAATTGTCACCTCCATGGGACATGTCTTTCTGCTTGCCATGTGTAATGTCCTCTGCCTCTCCTTCCTTCCCAATTCCTCCCACTTGCTTGTCCCTTCTGTACTGCATTACTGTGGAGGTCATACTCCAATGATGCTATTCTGTCCTTGCATGCTTATTTCAGTCCCTTTCCATCTTCCCTTCTCTCTCTCTCTCTCTCTCTCTCTCTCTCTCTCTCTCTCTCTCTCTCTCTCTCTCTCTCTTTCTCTCTCTCTCTCTCTCTCTCTCTCTCTCTCTCTGTCTCTCTCTCTCTCACACACACACACACACACATACATATAGACAAAAACACACACATTTTTTGGAAGTGTATCCATTCATCTATCCATCTACCCAGAGCTCACTAAATAGCTAGTACTATGCCAAACACAAAAGATGGATCATGAACTATACAGAGAGATGTAAGACACAATTCTGACACTCAGGGAATTTGCAATCTACATAGAGAGAAAAGGCATAAATGAAAAATACAAGGTAATGTATGGCAAATGTGAAAAAATCAGTACTGGCAATAAAGAAGAATTTCTTAACCAGGAGACCATGGATTCGGGGTACTGTATTTTACTTCATTCATCTAAAAATGTGATTGTGAGGTCTATAGGCTTTACCTTACTGCCAAAACTTCAATGACACATCCTTACATACATACATACACCCACACAGAAGATAAGAACTCTTGCCTTAGATAGTTCCTGTTCATTAGTCAATAAGCATTTTTTATTGTATGTATGATACACAAGATGATATAGAAAAATGCAACAAGAAAAAAATAAAGAAAATGTAGTCTCTTCCCTCAAGGAACTAACATTATAATGATAAAGAAATGGCTGTGGACTGGTAGGTGAGAGAAGATTGAATAAGAGAGAGTTTAGCCACAGCTTATAGAAAGGGCAGTATTGGGGTGGCTGGGAGGAAAGATCTTTGTAGCTGGTAAAGAAATCTGGAAATGGTGGCCAATTCTTTCATTCTTAGGATTCCCTTCTTTCTGGAAAGTCCATCTTAGGTACTTTTACCCTTCTTATGCCATACAGCACAAATAGACAGGGAGGATTCATCCAGCTGGTGAGCTCTGATAACACCTCAAACTAAAGAGGTTGTTACTTAAAAACACCAAAAGGTACTCAGTGGTGCAGTGGTACCCTCTGCCCTTCCAGCCTCCTGCCTAATTCTTCATGTTGAGTCCCAGAACAGATCAGATTCCCTGTGCCTAGCCTGTGTGACCGGCAGTTTTCCTTAAACTCCTGCCTAAGAGACTGGGTGCCTACAGATAGAGATTTAGGGCTTGACTTAGGAATTCCCCAAGTTTTGTGCAGGGTTTCATGCAGGCTGCTGTTGTCTCTGGCTTCTATCTGCTTGGAGGCCAATGGGTGCAATGCAGCTGAGTGTGAGAAGCAGATTTAAAGGCCCTTTTGAGGAAATAAAACTGCCTAGGCTATTTGACTAAAATCCTACCTACAGCCTGTTTAGGATGGAGAGGAGGGCGGTGAGGCAAAAAACAAACCAACCAACCAAATAAAAAAACCCTCTCCGAACACGACTCACATTTTCTATGACCTTTGATTATTTTTTCTTCACAACAGTCTCTGAGGAAGAAGTGCCAGGATTATTGTCCCATTTACAGGACACTCAAGAAAGTTAAGTGACTTTCACTCATTCATTCAAAAGCATTTATTGATACCCTGTGCCTGATACTTACTGTTCTAGGCAATGGAGATACAAAGGTCAAGACTTTACATTCTTTCAAGATTGTCACCTTGAACCTATATAAATAAAAGCAGAAGAAATACAAAAGAAACACAAGGCAATTCATTATAAACTAGTGAGAGCTAGAGGGCCCTGACAGTTGGGGGATCAGGAAAAGGTTTTTGAAGAGGGCAGCTCTTTAGCTAAAACTTGAAGGAATATAAGAATTTTTTTGCCGGAGAGGTGAGGAATGTTTTCCTGGCATGGAGGGTAGTCTTTGAAAAGGCAAATAAGCAGCAAATCTTTAAGGAGTAGAAAGATGGCCATTCTGGCTAGACTTCACAAAACATGTAAGAGAGTAATATATAATCAACCTGGAAAGATAGATTAGCATCAGGTTGTAAAGGGTTATCAGTGTAGAACAGAGGAATTTAGGTAACAAGGAAACATTAGAGATCATTGATCAGGTAAGTGACTTAGTCAAACCTGTCTTTTAGGATTATTGCTTTCATTAAACACCTACTATGTGAAGGTTCAGTTAGGTACTTAGGATGCAGTGACAAAATATTATTTAGACCCTAAGCTCAGAGCTGACACAGTACTGGAAGAGACTGGGGATGACAATAATGGTCAGTTATTTAAATGAAAGGTATAAAGTGATTGATAGAGTAGCTAGGTGGCACAGTGGATAGAACACTGGGCTGGGAATTAGAAAGATTCATCTTCATGAATTCAAATCCAGCCTCAGACACTAGCTGTGTGACCCTAGGAAAGTCACTTTACCCTGTTTGCCTTAGTTCCTCATTTGTAAAATGAACTGGAGAAGGAAATGGCAAACCAATACAGTATCTCTGCCAAGAAAACCCCAAATGGGGTCAAGAAGAGTCAGACATGACTGAAAAACAACTGAGCTGAGGAAGTAATTGGGAGGAAGGGAGAGAAACAAAAAGGCTCTAAGAATAGTGGAAAACTGTGAGGACTTTCAATTGGAGAAGCAAAGGATTCATCTGAGATGGAATATATGAGTAGAACTTGAATAAAGTTAACCTCAAAGTTGAAGATGGGGAGAGAATGTGTTCTGTTCCTGGTGGCAAAATCTTATGCATCTCTGCAGAGACCATGATGTTAGTGTATGGAACAACCAGTGACCCAATTTGGCTTGAAAATAGAGACTGAGGTTGGGAAATAAGGCATCACAGGTATGTTAGAGCAAGAAGGTAGAAATTTGTCAATGCAAAGCTGAGAAGTTTGCATTTTATCCTAAAGGCACTAGGAAAGCAATGAAGCTTGATGTGTGAAATGGTCAGGCTCACTACCCCATGCCTGACCTAAGTCAGGGGATCAAAGACTTAGAAGTTGAAGAAAGCTCAGAGAATATCTAAGGCTACCTTCTTTATTTTACAAATGATGAAACTCTATTCCAGGGAGGTCAGGTGAATTAGTGTCATGGTATCATCTAGCTAGAACTGGAAGGGTGCTCAAAGGGTACAGACACTGGTACAGATACTTCATTTTAGAGAAGGGGAAACCAAAGCCTGGGAAAGTCAAGTGACTCATCCAAAATCACATAAGTAAAAAAAAAAACTATAGACAGAAAATTTGAACGCAGGACCTCTGACTTGAAAGTCAATGTAAGGGATTAGACCCAAACTTTCCTTCTCAAAAGTAATTTCTCTTTCCACTAAAGATACACCAATGGAGTCAGCATAAATAAATGGACACTTCCTAAATGATAAAGTGGGAACCACTCTATTAGTTGAGACATTTCGATAATCCTTTCTCTCTGCATGGCCACTGCAACATCTTTCACTGTAACCTGCATATGCATTTAGTTTATTCCATCCTTACTGAGTACAATAACTGGATTTGAATCCCATTATCTCTGTGATTTGAGCAAGTTTCATCTCCTTTCTTAAACTCAGTTTCCCCATTTATAAAAATGATGCCAGTGGACTTAATGACTTTCAATCCCTCAACACATATTTATTAAGCATCTAATTTATGTCAGTCACTGTACTGAGTGTGAGGATAGAAATACAAAGAAAGAATCCATTCCTACTCATAAGGAACTTACATTTTAATTGGGGAGGCAAGTGAATATATATATATATATATATATATATATATATATATATATATATATATATATAGTCGTACAATTCCTCTCTGTGACCTTGGGTATTTTTACTTCTCTTCCTGGTTTCTTCACTCCTTACTTTGGTCCCTGGCACACTCTAGTGCCCTTGTGGTTTGTCCCTGGTGATAGCTCTCTTAAGATAATCCTACTTCCCCCAACATAGGAAACTGAGTTCAGCCCTCAATGTTTGCTCAGGTTTGGACCGGGGGTTCATCATGTTTGCCTGTAGCTTGTAAGTTCCCTTACCAGAGATTCTCTTATTGATCGGTATTATTTACTGAATATACAGCTTTATTAAATTCCTGATATACTGTATTATTTACTGAATGATTCCACAAGCATTCATTGTGAAATATAAATATCTAAAAATAATAGCAGGTGATGAAGCTGAAATTCATTGCCACTTTTATAGGAGAAATATTATGGTCGTCTATAGAATGACATCATTAACAGCTTTGTGTTCCTGAGGGTTTGTAATGACAGTAGAATGTGAGTACATTGTACTAGTCAGTAAGAACCCACTCCTATTTCTCCCCTGCTCCATCACATTTGACCAATAAGGAAGGGCAGGGCAAAGAGGGGAAAACACAATCAAGACTGCTGTACCATAATATATTTGTGTGCAAGGGTTATCTACCAAGATTTTTAGAAAGGAGGAACAGTGTGGGGTTATGGACAGAGGATGAGCCTTGGAATCAGGAAGACTGGGATCAGTGCTTGTCTCTAACACATTCTATGTGCCTATGAGCAAATCACTTAACACTTTAGATCCTGAGTTAACTCTGTAAGACTATATATTAGAGGGAATTTATCAATAGACATCAGTAAAAGGAAATTTCTACACTAAAAATTCCTTGTATTCCACGTGCCCTCAACCGAAAAAAAATGCTTTTCTTCATGTTGAAATCTTTATCTTTATACAAAGCCCTGTAGAGATGCCTCTTCATTAAAGAATCCTTAAATGAAACTGACTTCTTCTTCATAAAATAGTCTTATGGTACTTTGTGCAGATCTCTCATTTGCATGGATCATATAACTTGGTCTTGTTTGTGTACAGTCAAGTCCTGATTAGTGTAAAATATGAATTCCATGAAATAGTCACATTATTCAAAGTTACATGGTATACTCCCATTGGGTTTAAACCAATTATCATTTTTATATAATTATAACATGATTTTGAATAGTGTATATACACAATGCAATAAACATATGCATATATACACACGCATCATGTATGATAGTGAAGCACATATGCATACACAAATACATGGTATGTGTATACACACATACACATATAGATAGATATACATATGCATATATGTATATACACATATGCACATGTATGTATGTGTATATACCATCTATATATCTATCTATATAGATAGATAATATCCCTGATTAATTGCAGACTCCTAGAAGAAATAGACTAATTTGTTTCTTTCATCTCCACATTCCCAGCACTTTTGTCTTACAGACAGGGCATGTTTAATAAATGTTCATTTGAATGGAGGTAATAGGATATTAAACTGGGAAGCACATTTCAGAGAGTCGAGTACAATTCTCTCATCTCATAGACAAGACCACAATGCCTCAGAGAAATGAAGTGCTTTTTCCAGACTCACAAAGGAAATAATTATCAGAACCAGGATTCAAACTCATGAACCTCTGAATCCAAATGCACTGGTAGTTTCACTATACCAAGACAGGGACTTTCAATTGGAAACTGTCTTCTGAAGCTGTGACCTGTTTAATCCCAATTATAAGAGCATGATTGATAAACATTGTTTTTATGCAATAGTTATCTCCCTGTAATCACCATCCTACCATTCAGCACTGTTTATAACAAAGAAAACAGTTAAGGAGTACCAACTACCATTGATTTTATCTAATAATATGCACGTAGTATTTCCTCTGGGTCTATATCCTCAATTTCCAATTGGATTGCTGAGAGGATTTGTTGGTCTCACCTTCAAGATTCCAGGGGTGATCCTAAGGGGCTAGATTTTTAAATCCTGTGGTTCCTGAGAATCCATCAGTGTTTTTGTCAATTTGAGTAATGCAGTTGAATTTCTTCAGTATTTTGTTGTTGTTTTCTTTGTGAAAGTAGAAAGGTAGGAAGATAGATACATATTATATGTGTGTGTGTGTGTGTGTGGCTAAAGACTGCTCTAAGACTCCTTTCCCTTTTTTTGTCAAGTCTTCATGGTTATTTTTCTTTGATGTAGTACTCTCCTGAACTCTGAGGACTGGTTTCTTTATATAACCCAAAATCAACAATGCTCTCTTTGATCCTTGAAGCAGTTACTGTGTTTGAGTGACTATCTTATCATGTGCCTTGGCATTCCCTTTCTCTATTGGCCACTACAAATTCTGCAGAGTGGACTACAGACTCTAGTAGCCAATAGGATCTCTGGATCTAGTAGCCAGTAGGATCTCCTGTACCACAAGATATTTACCTGGACAATTCCATTTCTGAATACTCACCTATGATTAGGGTAGAAAATATATTAAAATAGAGTCATCATTTTCTCATAGAAGCATAGTGGCTAGGTTAGGATTTTTGGCTTACCTCACTCATTAAGGAGAAGGGAAAGTATTCAGATTCGGTTCTGACTCAGCACCTTGTGGGCCATTGATTCTTCCAGTACTGCAGACAATTATAAGACTTTTCATCATCACACAATGCCAGACCATACCAGCCATGGTTAGAAACAAGCTTCCAAATTCCCGCATATTAGATTGGAACCAGATGAGAAATATCTGCACATGTTCTATTTTGCCTCCAAGCAAAGGCAAACCTGAATATGATCTTATGGCTGCACCCTCATTGGGCCGTACCCCAACTAGAGACGAATGCCACATTCTACATGCATCGCCTTCCTCTACCACCCTGATCTCTGTAATCTCTTTTACTAGCTTATGGGAAACTACACTGAGATTGGTCCTTACAGTCTTTTAAATGTGAATTTGGCTTTTTCTTAGTATTTTCATTGAGATTATTGGAGTTATTTTGTATATTGTTCTACTCCATCCTCTTATTTTATTTTCCATCATTTCAGACAATTTTTTCTATCTTCCTTTAACTACTTTAAATTTGTTGTTTGTTGCTGAACAGAAATCAATTTCATATATGTGCAAAAATTTGTTCAGTCATTTCCCATTATGTGATCACCTACTTTAGTTCCACATTTCCCAACACACACACACACACACACACACACACACACACACACACAGAGAGAGAGAGAGAGAGAGAGAGAGAGAGAGACAGAGACAGAGAGAGAGAGACAGAGAGACAAAGAGAAGTGGGGCAGGAGGGAGAGAGAGATACAGAGACAGATCAAGACAGGGGGAGACAAAAATAGAAAGAGAAGGGGAAAAAAACAACAGTGTTGCTAGTAATAGTTTAGTGAATATGGGGGCATTTCTTTTTTAAACAAATTTTGGGTAGTATTGCAGTAGTGACACTACTCTTCTATCACTTAAAAAATGTGGCACATTGTCAGTAGATTGAAATGAGGCAGAAAGACAAGTTATGGACAGTCCACACTCCTCTCTAGCTTCTTTAATCATCTCTATCTAGGACTAGCAAGAGAAGCCAGCACCAGCACATTATACAGCCTTCAGAGACCTCCTAAGCTGCCCAGCCATTTTCACAAAGACCCTTGTCCTGGTAGCCAGAAAAGTCAGCTTTGTGCTGTAAGTCATTTTGCCCCAGTGGGGAACAGTTTTAGTGATGAGAGAAAATCCATAGTTTGAGAAGTATGAATTAGTAGCTGCCTTCTCATAGCTGTAGATATTGTGAAGATCAAATGAGATGATGGAAAAAATATTTTATGAACCTTAGAATACTACTTAAATGTGAGTTATGCTAAATGTTATAAATCATAGATACAGGTCATATAGTGAAAATTTCTCTCTGTCTCTCTGTCTGTCTTGTCTGTCTGTCTCTCTGTGAAACACACAGACACACACACAGACACACACAAAGTTACATAATGAAAGAATTGGGAGCAAGAAGATCTGTATTAAAATCTTTCCTTAGGCATAGTAGCTTAGTAGGTATATGAATCTAGATAAGTCATTCAACCTTGCCAAGTCTCAACTTCCTCATCTGTAAAGTGAGAAGATTGGAGCTGATTACCACTATGGTCCCCCACCCCCAACTCTAAATCTATGCTCCTAGGATGTTTTCCCCCTTCAGTAGAGTAGGTTTTAGATGACTTGAAACAGCATTCTGTAGAATGTTTTCCTTTTATTTATGAGTTGAAGTAAAAGCTTTCTGAGATTCTTCCTTTTCACAAATATTTTAATTCAATTCAATTAAGCAAACATTTACTAAGCTTCTATTATGAAAAAGGCACAGATAACATAAAAACAAAACCATAAAAAAACCAAAAGCAGTCCTTGACTTCAAGAAGATTACATTCTCCTGGGGAAATTTAATTTGCAAAATAGATGAGTAAATACAAGGCTTGAGAAGAGAAATAATATTAAGAAATAGGGAGATCAGGGAAGGTTTCCAGCCCAAGGCAGCATCTGAGGTCAATCCATGTCAAGGAACATGGAGAAGGGAGAGGAAAGGCAAGAACTAGTGATAGAGCCTGGAGACAGATTTATGGAATACCTGGCATTCGAACTGAGTCTTCAGGGAAGACAAGGATTCTTCATGGAGCAGGATGAGAGGGATTGTATTCCAGACTTAAGAATGGTTTGTACTAAGGGCAATATGTAAGACAAGATATGGATCATCAAGTTTGGAAAGGAATTTGTTGGGACTTCAGAAATCGGATGCAGAAAGTATTAAATAAGTCTGGCAACGGAGGAAACAAGATTGTAAAGAAACTAAAATGCCACACTCTAAGGGTTTTGTATTTTTTGTATTGGATGGGAAATAAGGAACCAGCAATAGTTATTGAGGTGGGTAGAAGGAAGGAGGAAAGGAACAAAAAAGAAAGAAGCAGACAGACAGAAAAAGAGAAAGAGAAGCAGAGAGAGACAGAAAGACTGACAGAGGGAGGTAAAAGGAGGGAAAGGGGAGGAGAAAAGAGTAGGGAAAAGGGAGGAGGGAAGAGAAAAATAGCAGTGTGTTCTATGCTACATCCATTTTTCCCCCTACTTCTCCAAAATAAGAAGTTGTTGCTCAAATCTTCTTTGGACCAAATTTTGTCATCATGCAGTATCTGATTTCTCTTTCTTTCTTTCTTTCTTTCTTTCTTTCTTTCTTTCTTTCTTTCTTTCTTTCTTTCTTTCTTTCTTTCTCTTTCTTTCTTTCTTTCTTTCTTTCTTTCTTTCTTTCTTTCTTTCTTTCTTTCTTTCTTTCTTTCTTTCTTTCTTTCTGCTTCCTTTGTATTTCTTTTTATTTTCCTGTAGGTATTTTGTTACTCCCTCTCTTCTCTTAACTGAACTTTGTACCATTAAAATAGAAGTCATCCAAATGATTCTCTGCATTCTTCATATTCATCAATTAAACATGTCGCCATTTCACCAGGAAGTATAGTTTTAGGGAACACAAAGTCACTAGCCTGCCACACAATCAAACCTCCCCCCCCTCTCACTAACCCTAAGGCTTTTGCAATGCCCCCTTAATGGGCCTCTGGTCACCATCCTCCTTCTTTCACCTCCAGACAGGGAGCTCAGATTTGGGATAGCAAAAAGACTGAACAGGCAGGGGGAGAGGGTGAGGTGGAAATTTCCACTGGACTCTGTGGTTTGGCACAAAAGACACCCAGATTCCCCTGGCTTCTAAAATATTGCACACTAGAACCCAGGGAACCTTATCAGAAATAGCTAAAACAGGGTGACACCTCCAGTTGCTTGGCTCAAGACTGTGCCTTTCAGCTGCAAAGTTTGGCTTGCCCAGCCATGCATATCAAGTAGCCTGGGAAAAGAAGGAAGCTGGCTGCCCCTTCCCCCCCACTCCTCCTCCCCCTAAGAAGTCAGGCTATTCAAGATTAAATCATTAGATCTGCATTACTCTAACAAAAGACTTAAACAGTGACTCTGTATTGTGTAGGTAGCATATCCAGCCTGGAGCCAGGTTGAGAGTAGGGCTTTCTTTTTCTTATTATAAAATAAAACTATAATGCAGTTTTCTCAGGGATCCTCTTCTTTCTTTAGTTTGGAGAAGCTTACTATTCTAAAACGTTTAGGAGATAAGAAAAAAAAAAACTAGGACTCATAGCAAGATCTAGGGTAGTTCAAAGGGTCCCTAAGACTTAAATGGTATAATCTTGAAAACTGATTCTGAAGAGTTGATATGTAATTCTTTGTTTTCAAGTTTTTGCACCTATGGTCTCATTGGATCTTCACTACAACCTCTGAGGTTGGTGCTATTGTGATGCATATTGTACAAATTGGGAAACTGAGGCAGAAAGCTAAGTGAGTTGCCCAGGGTCACACAGCTAATAATGTTTGTGGAAAGGTTCAAACTGGTCTTTCTGTCTCCAAGTCTGGCTTTCTATCCACTGTGCCATCTAACTGTATATCCCTCCTCTCTCTCTTTTTTTGCAGTAGTCAGGGACTACAGCCTGGGACATTACATATACCGTCAGATTTGGTCAACATAATAGTTATTCTCCTGAAATGTTTTTGTTTCTTCTTTTTTAAAAATTCTTTGTTACAAGAGATAGCTTAGGGGTTTGGGAAGGGGAGAGAGGTATATTTAAAAGCAAAAGTGATATGAGAAGAAAATATATCAATACAAATTTAAAATGAATAAAAAGATATGGTGATAAGTTGCAACATGACAACTTTAAATCAGTGGATTTGAAAGAATCACCAGATAATAAGGTGTTGAAACATTACAACTGGCTAGAGAAAATGACTTCAATTCTCTTCCCTAAAGGTATGCAGAAGAGGCCCAGGTATTGAGACATTGGGTTGGGATTTCACCTAGAGACAGAGGAATAGACACTAATGCCTCAAAAACTTAAATAAATTAATCCATAAGGGGTTTCAGAAATCAGGATCATAAGAACAATAACATAAGGAGGAAAAGGGCCCCAAAGGTTAACTAGGCCAAATACTCCATTTCACAGATGAGAAAACTGAGGTCTAGAAAGATGGAGACTTTACTGTGTATAATATTTTAAGATATGTACTTCGTACTTGGGATACAAATAAAGGCAAAAAGTAGGATCATTCTTCCCTTTTTTTAGTTTCGAGAGAAAAGTCATATTGTCCATATCCATTACTGAAGAGAACCAGATGATTTGAGCTTTCTCCTCTGCCTTCACAGGGGATTCTGAAAATGAAATTTGTTTTTACATCACTTTGTCCTCCTTTTGGACAGGTCCAGTCTGGAGGGAGGTTTTTCTTAGCCAGTAGCTGCAAATATGTCATTGATAATGCCTTACACTATGATTATACCTTTTCTTCTGGTCCACTGACTTGGCTGAGAAGGGAGATCAGGGCAGCAAAGAGGGGCTTCCTGTCAAAGGTGGGGCTTTAGCTGAATATGAAAGGAAACTAGAGATTCTAGGACACCAGAGGTAAAGGAGGAGCTGCATTTTGGACGAGGTTGGCATTCTGCAAAGACTAAAGAAGGCATATCATTTATAAAGAAGAAGAAGTAGTCCACTTTGGCTAGACTGCCCGGAATATGAAAGGGAGTCCAAGTGCAGTCATACCTTACCGGTCTCAGGGACATTCATATTTAAATACACACTTGCAATTCTCTACTTTAACCATAACAGAACATTTGAGAGCATGCCCCCACATTTGGAGACCTGAAGATCATGGGGGTGGGGATGGAAAGCCTTCTTCTACACTAATTCTCTACATTTTTGCCAGTCTCATCTCTGTATCTTGGGCCTCACTATTACAAAATTCTTGCTCATAACTTTGTTGAAGCTTCAAGTCAAAGAAATACAGCTCTAATGGTGAAATGTCTTCAGAACCAAGTCAGTGAGAGTTGAATTAGAGGTTTGGTTATCCTTTAAGTTCCTCAAATCACACTCAATAAATGACTACTGTCTCTGTTTCTAAGGGTTTCTGGTATAATGAAAAGGATGCTAGAACTGGTTGGAGACCGAAATCTGGTTTCCATAGCTAGTTTCCATATTTTTTGGCCACCAGTGTGGCAGTTAATATCTTACAACCTGTTTCCTCTTCGATTAGGAAGAAGTGACAACGATACCTATATCACCCATCTCTCAATACAATAGGTTAAAATGATACCATATGTGGAAAGAATTTCGAACCCTCTGAGGGGGCCAATAAACATATCAGCTGTGCTATTTCCAAGCAAGAATAGCATCCCTTTGCTGTGCCCATACATCACCACTAGGTGTCTCTGTGAGCTCACGCTGGATGGAGTCCAGCCACAGCTTCACAGTGGAAACCCATTTGCGCCTTCAACATGGTCCCCAAACTCCAAATGCCTCATGTCATTAAAGCAGATTTCTCCCAAGTAAACATAAGGTAGTTGTTCACTAAACAACTAATTATTTAATTAGCTCCATGCTCTAATGTGACTTCATATGCACAAAGGCAGGCCCATCAATTCAGAGAAAGACTGGGAAACTTATCTATCTCTTCGGGATACTTTCTTCTTTTCTCTCTTTTTTCAACACTGAAAATAAATGTGTGGGGGTGCCTCTGGGTGTCACACAAATCAGTTTTACTAGCTTCATAGGAACTGGAACAAAGCAGACTGAGTTGCAGCTGAGGTAGAGAAATTTTCAGCTACTAAGAAAGATAATAATAAATACTCATTTTAAATAGATTTCTCTATGCTTAAAATCTTAGATTTTAGGGAAGTACAGTGAAAATAACTCTGGCTATAGAATCAGAGTAATTGTGTTCCAATTCTTGCTTTGATTCTTATAATCTGTGTGATCGTGGCCACATCATTGAACCTCTCTGGGCCTTTGTTTCTTCATCTGTTAAATGGATGGGTTGAAGCACACTGCCTCTGACAATCCTGTCCAGAGCTACATCTTTAATTCTATGATATAATCAAAGCCCCTCATTTTACAGATGAGAAAATTAGATCCTAATGAAGGGGAAGTGACTTATCCAAAGTCACACAAACAGTAAGTAATAGAAGTGGGTTTTCAAACCCAAATCAATTGACTTCAGGTTCTGTATTCTTCTCAGGGAAGGTAAAATATTTGAAAGAGTTTGTACATTACTTCATAGCAGGGAGTCCTTTAAGAGGGTCTTACCTTGGTTTTGGGAAAGGAGAAAATTATTTCCCAACGTATTTTCAAATATTGCAATTATACAGCACATAGGAACATTGTGTTCCTTAGATTTGTTATTTAAACAGAAACAGATGGTGGCTAAGGGTAAAATTGCCCTGGAATCTCCATACCCACTGCTTTACATCCTTGTTTTGTTGGCTAGCCAAGCTCTGGGAAATGGTACCTCATTTAATTGTGGTGTAGTAGAAGGTACTTCAGGCAGTGAAGTCTAATTATGTGGTTATAACCAGGACTAGGACATTGTCCCCAAAGCTGACATTTCAGGGTGAGGTAGCATTCTCCTGGATGCAGTCCTAAAACTGGCATCCCACTGCTTCATGGCCCTCCCTGCCAAAATGGTCAGGGAAAATGTCGACCTCAGGAGATGCTGAAGGACCTGCATTACTGGTACACAAATGGAGGTGCCAGTCTACCTTCCCCCTCCCCTAAATGTCAGAATTGTCACACTCTCTCTTCTCAGGATTATCTGGCTTTCTCCTTTACCCAGGTCCTAACCACCTGCTGAATAACTTCCCCTCTTATCAATGGTCCATTCTCCCTTCCAGCTACTTCCCCCTTTAATCTTTGGCACCAGAAATCAGGATTCCTGTTTTGTTTTTTTTTTCTTTATTTCTGTGTTCCTGATACAGTCTATTTCTCTAATTCCTTAAGTTTTACAAAGAGATTTATGTATAATGAAAATAATATTAGCTAGCATTTATAAAATTCTTTAAGCATTGGAAAACACATTTACACATTATATCTCATTTGATACAATAGCCCTGGGAGTTGGTGCTATTAGTATTCCTATTTGGTAGAAAAGGAAACTGAGGCAGAAAGAGCTTAAATGACTCAGTCAAGGTCATACAGTTAGTACTGGTAGGAGGTCATATTTGAACTCAGGTCTTCCTGACTGTAAGTCTGGCACTCTATACACTGAGATACCTAGATGCCTTCTATTATCTCATTTTATTTCATTTGTTAGGTCTCTATATGTTGCAAGTTCTTTGCTCTCTGAGAGTAACTGTGATATATTGTGGCTGATGGTCTACCTAGAAGCCAGGAAGATATGCAATTCAAATTCTGCTTTGAACACAGAGTGACTATGTGGCCTTTGCTAGTTTTGGTGTTCATTTTAGTTTTGTTTGAGTCTTTGTGATCCCATTTGAGGTTTTCTTTGTAAAGACCCTAGAATAATTTGTCATTTCCTTCTCCAGCTCATTTTACAGATGAGGAAACTGAGCCAAATAGGGTTAAGTGACTTGTCAAGGTGTCTGAGACTGGATTTGAACTTGGGTCTTCCTGACTACAGGCCAAGTGTTCTATCTACTCTGCCACTTAGCTGTCTAGTATAACCCTTAGCAAATTACTCGAATTTTCATTTTTCTAGGTAACTCTTTAGGACTATAAATGACTAAAAGGTTACAAATTTACATTGGTGGAGAAAATGTCTCCATCTGAAAGTTGTCTATACCAATGATGTTCCAGGTCCAGTCCCTAAATATCTTTCAATATCATATAACGTGGAGATCATCAATATTTTATGGTAACATCTAATAAAATGTCTGGCTTAAGTTTTATTGGTTATGATGAAGGTGATGGTGATGGTGATGATGATGATGATGATGGTGATGATTTATAACAAAGTTTGGCCTGCAGAACAATAGAGAAATTAAGAATTGCTTGGCAGTAAAAAATGACTTAAATTCAAATGCAGTCAGCCCAATGGAACTCCTTATAATGGAGGATGCCAATGAGTGACAGACTTTTTATTACTAATTATTGTTTGTATATTATTCCTCTATACCCCCCTTTTTTCCAGAGCAGCATAAACTGAGAAAGTTCAAATCCCAGAAAACTTGAGAAGGCCTACCTCATTCCCTGCTGCATTCATTAAAACCAGATTTGGAATTTTTAAATGTGTGCAGTCTAGTAGAAGAGAATGGTTAGCCTGAATAAAGTGCTTTCCAGTTGCAAAACACTTAGCATACAGCTCATTTAGTCTTCACAATAACCTGGGACTTGTCCAAGGTCACAGCACTATTGAGTGAAAGGATTCAGGATTCCACAAGTCTTCTGACTCCTAGACCCTGTTTACTCATTCTTTTAGGCAGTGCTGCCCATGGCTGTGCCAGTGTTGCTATGTAATTTGTGAATACAGGAAAACCTCAGTAGGATCATGTTGTTTATTACATGTAGCACATTGGAGAAGTGATGGGAGCTTTCTGGACCTCAAATTGTTTTATGAATGAAATGAGGTGGTTGAACAAGATAACCTCTAAGGTTCTTTCAAAATCTAAATTGATGATGTTCAGCAACAGATGACCAGAATGAAAATTAGTGCCTTGCAATGGGTTCATTTTACAGAATGGGAAATTGAGGTCGAGACAAGATTAGCAACCCGCTAAGACCCTAACAGGTAACAGAGTTACTTGAGGAAGGGGTTGTGTTGCAAGATCATGAGCTCTTTACACTACTCTGCCTCTTCAGGACAGTTGGGAAAAAACCAATCTGAGTTGGTAAGATACCTAAATTTTACAATATTTAAAAAGGAATGAAGTTTTATTACTATCAGAGAGATATGACTTTCCTCAAAAAACAAATGAAAGAAAACAAAGCAGAATAAACAAATGTGACTTGGTAAATATTCTTAAAAACCAACTTTAATGAATGAATAAGAAACCACTAAAACTCTCACTTTGTCAAGCAAATCTACAAGATTCTAAGTTTCATTGCAATTGGTAATCAGCATTGGTAGAAAGATTTCCTCCATCTGGGCATGCCCAGTAATGATATCATAGCTCTAGTTTAAAAAAATGTATTTTTAATTGCATTATTAGTACAGAAGAGGCATCGTGGAAAGAAAACAAGCCTTGAAGTCAGGAATATATGTGTTCAAGTCTCATCTTTGATGCACACTCCACATAATAGCTATAAGACCCAAGAGAAATCATTTAACCCTCTTGTAAGTAGCCCAGGAAATTATCTGAGACTATAACTTATTAGGAATGGGCGCAACTTGTAGTGGTAAAGGCAGTTTCTCATCTGGTCATTCTACGTACATGGGAAATCAACTTTCCATTTCCTAGCTTTACTGAAAATAAACAGTGGCAAGGGGTACCACTGTATTGATTTTCTTTCATAATATGTTTTATTTTGGAGTTTCCCATTGTGTCTGGTCATACGGCCCATATAATTTGATTTACATTCTAGAACTATATTTCTTCTGGGATAGAGTATGATAATTGCCTAATAGCCATAGCTTCTAGACTTCAAAATAGTCTGTTTTCATGTTGCAGAATATTAGTGCTAAAAGAGATGTTATTTAGTTGAATGCCACCATTTTCAGGAAAGGAATCTAAGACTCAGGGAAGGTAAGAGACTTTCCCAAGGTCACTCAGCTAGAAAAGGTCAGAGCTGGAATTCAAACCCAGATCTCCAAGTCTCATAGTCCCATACTCTTCCTGTACTTCAGTACACCACATTTCTTTCAAAAGAGCAGTGAATTTCATTTTAACAAAAAAAAAAGAAAAGAAAAGAAAAACAAAACGTGTCTCCTATACCTCCATAGCCTGTTCACTGCTGTCAGTGACATGTAATACTAACTTCTCAAACTGACCTTGACAAGCCAGTCACCCTCTTTGGATGTCAGCATTCCCATCTATTAGCTATGAGAAGAATTTATTCCTCAGGTATTAGTGCTGAAGATTAAGTAATTAGTGATTTGTAAAACACTGAAAGTAAAAATGCTAAGTATTGTTATTATTTCAAGGACAATTTAATCCTCCTGATTCATCTGTAATTATTTCATCAAAATCTTGTTCAATAAGGGCTGTTTGATGGGGAAAATGCCTTATGGGCCTCCTCGGTAAGACTTTTGTCTTGCAAATTAGACAGTGGGGTTTTGCCAAATGAAACTCATTTGCACCCAAAGGTTTGCACTTAGTATAAGTCTCAAAACACCTTTCTACATTGCCAGGAGGACACGAGTGCTTGGATAAATCCCAGAAGAGTGATTCATCCATTGACTTGTCCAAAATCGTCATCAACCAGGAAAACAAATATAACTTCTATTTGAGCAGAGTCAGCCCTGGGCAAAATTTACTTTGACCCCTTCCCCTACCTCTCCTTTTATATCCTGTGCCCCACTGCTGGATACCCTGACTCCTCTGATCCTCAGCGACTGCCTCCTGCCTTTGGGAGCTCCAGTTTTTCCAGATTGTTCGTCTCAATTCAGTGTCTTGGGTAGAAATGAATAAGATAAACTAATCTTCCAAAAGTTGTGACTCCTGATGGCTTAAGTATCATCCTAGTGAGCTCCTAATGACCAAAACGTTTTCAAGAATACAAGGAAAGGATGTCTACGGAGTGGATTTCAGAAACAGTGATAAGTTGTGAAGATGATGTCTTTTGGATTTTTTTCCAGGGGTTGTAATGCTTACTATATTTCTCCAACACACTGCTGTAGAAAGCCTCATCCTATACCTCCTGCATTAAGTCAGCTTCTATGTTACTTCTTTTCAGTCATTCCAGTTATATCTGATGCTTCGTACCCCCATTTGGAGTTTTCTCCACAAAGATCCTGCAGTGCTTTGCCATTTCCTTTTCCAGGTCATTTTACAAATGATGGCATTGAGGCAAACAAGATTAAATGACTTGCTCAGGGTCACACAGCTAGGGCCTGAGGCTGCATTTGAACTGATGTCTTCTTGACTCCAGGCCAGAAGCCCTATCCATCGCACTGCCTAGCTGCCCCTTATATTGAAGAACTCCTAATCTAAGCCTAGTATATGCCACAGATAATCTGCTTAAAGTGAAGATTCCTTTTTTATTGGCATCTGCCCCAATAACAGCTTCCTCTTCAGACAAATCTTTGATTTACAAGGTGCCTTGTCTCATATTTTTAATATGTTTTGCACTTGGGAGAACTGAGGCCCATTGCATTGCAATCACTTACTCAGCATCTAGTAGATAAAAAGTGGTAGATTAAGAAAAGAACAAGTGTCTCCCCTCATGCTCATACTGCCTCCATTCCCCCATATTGATTATATTCCTTCTTCTCAGTAGCCAAATGACTTATGTCCACCTGTGGCTATATGACCTGAAATTCTTCCTGTGTGGCAAGTAAGGTCCAAAAGCATTGATTGAGTACCTACTATGTGCCAGGATTTGTGCTAAGTACTGTGTATATAAAGGAGAAATGATACCCAAAGGATCTCACAGTCTAATTAGGGAGACAACATGCAAACAATTATACAGAAATGAGATATTTTGGAGATTGTCTCAGGGGAAAGGCACTATTATTAAAGAATATTAGGAAAGGCTTTTTACAGAAGGCACCATTTTAGCTGAGACTCAACGAAGCCATGAAAGCCAGTAGGCAGGGATGAGAAAGAAGAAAAATCAAAGATTGGGGGATCGTCAGTGAACATTCACAGAGTCAGGAAATAGAGTGTCTTGTGAGGGGAGCAGTAAGGCTGCCTGTATATGGATATGAGTGCATATATTTGTATGAACAATATACACACACATACAACCTACAAAAGAAAGGCCCCTGTCTTGAGATAGCCTTTATATGATCAGATGGTTAGAGGCAGAATCTAACTTGGAGATCATTTAATCCATCATCTTAATTTTTCAGATGAGGAATCTAAGACTCAGAAAGAATGAAATGATCTAAGATCACAACCATTAGTCCTTAAAGGGACCTCAGAGGTCATCTCATCTGGTATCCTCATTGTGTAGATGAGAGAACTGGGGACTTCAAATGAAAATACCATCATAGCATCATAAGGCTAAAGCTATTAAGGATTTTAGAATTAAATAATTTTTTTTTTTACCCTGTGGGGTAGCTAGGTGACTCAGTGGTTAGAGGTCTGGGCCTGGAGTCAGGAAGACTCATCTTCCTGAGTTCAAATCTGGATTCAGACTCTTATTTTCTATGTGACTTAAGTCACTTAACTATTTTTGCCTTAGTTCCTCATCTGTAAAGTGAATTGGAGAAGGAAATTGCAAATCACTTCAGTATCTTCACTAGGAAAACCCCAAATTGGGTTATGAAGAATTGGAAATGACTGAACAACTTTTTTCTATCTATATATAAGGATATTGATACCCAAAGTACCTGAAGTTACTGAAAAAGCAAGTGGAGATCAGGGATATGAAACCATGACTTGTGGGTTCAAGTTCACCTTTTTTTCCACTATAGCATGCAGCCTGCTGGGCTTATTTATTAGCTTTTTGATTTATTTATTACGCATTATTTATTAGCTATGTGACTTATCCAAGGCCACCCAGGTGCCAAGTGGCAGAGTAGAAATTAAACCCTATGGTATTTACTGCCTCCAAACTTGTGTTTCTTTCCATGGTTCCATGTTAAACCCTTGTAAGCACCCATTTTATCCCTCTTAAACCTCCTCCCCACACAGTAAGATCTGAGTCCCCCCCTTTAATTAAAGCATAACCACCCTACATCAGTGTAAGTCCCTTCTCTTTCCAAGATCCACAATGATGGGATTCTACATCCCTAATTAATTCTCTCTATCATCAAGAATGGAGTCATGACTGATTAAGGATTCTGGGATTATTGCAGCCATTCGAACCTGCTTGAACAAATGGCAGCTATGCAATGTCTTTTTGATCTGCATAAACTTTGTATGTGGAAGAATAAAAGAGGCATTTTTCTCTCCCCTACAGAAATCTCACTTGGCATTTTGCACAAGGCATTACCTAGAATGTCAAATTGATAAGATTGTTTTACTGGAGCCACCCAGCCTTCACTCGGCTGAACCATAGCCAGTGTTTGGAGCTGTAATTACTCTGAGCAGGTTGAATGGGAAACTGTTAGGGGAGGATTTGCGCAAAATATCTCTAAGCAAAAAAACACAGACCTCCAGTCCCACCATCAAATTGCTTTTTTCTTAGTTTGTGCCCAATGAGTCCAACCTGCTGGGTTACCAACACTAGTAACTTCAACAGTTGTGGCAGACATGAGTGTGTCACAGTATATCAGTAAGCCAAGTGATCAGGGGTGGAATTGGGGTCTAGCGGGGTAGAAATCCGACGGTGTGATCTTTGCTTGCATTGTTATTGGCATATAAAATGTAGACAACCATGCTAGAGGCATAGTGAAGAGAGGACTAGATTTGGAGTAATACCCGTGTTCAAATTCTACATCTCTTACTAGCTGTGTGAACATTGACAGGTCATCTCTCTTAGCTTTGTCTGTAAAATGGGGAAAAAAGTATCGGCAATAACTACCTCACGTGTTTATTATGTGGATCAAATGAGGTTCACATGTGTAAAGTACTTTGAAATCTTAAGGAATTCTATAAATGCCTAGTAGTGGTGGTAGTAGTAGTAGTAATAGAAGTAGTAGTGGTAGAAGAAAAAGTAGCATTATTAGTAATAAAAACAGCAGCAGCAGCAGTAGTAGTAGTAGTAGTAGTAGTATAGGACTGTCTTTTGACTTTCTTTGTATCTCCCATTTAGATGATTAATAAATGCTTATTAACTTATCATCATCATTTCCATAATTTCAGTGCATGGTAAAGCTTCAAATGTATCAATAAATTATATTTCTGTCTTATTTTACAGTTTGAAGAACACTTTCCTTACAGTAACAAGGCCACAAAACCAGTAATACAGATATCACATTTTTTTATGAAATAAACTGAAGCTCATAGAGGCCTATCAATTTATCAACACACATTTATTGACTGTTATGTGCCCAAAATGGTATTAGGCATAGCAGATAAAAGAGAAGAAGGATTTATTGAATTAAGTGACTGAATAATGACTATACACACAGAAGTCAAAAGGGCAAGAGCTTGGACACATACCCAGACTCTGATTCCAAGTCCAGGGATCTCTCCGTTGTACCTTAGATTTTTATACCATAATTTAAAAATGAGTCACAATTAATAAAGGATTTTTAAAGGTCTAACATGTGCCTGGCAACATGATAGGTACAAGGAGTAGAAAGAGAAACATGAAACAGCCTCTGCCCTCTAGGAGCTTAAGATCTGTGGAAGGAAGCACCAAATGCATCAATGAGACATAATGCTAGTTGAATCACAAAGATTAAATTGTTTATGAAATAATAGTAGCTAGCCTTTAAATTTTCCAAGCTTTCTAGAAATTACCCATTACTTCTTATATGTCATTAGCACCTGAGAAAGACAATGCAGACATGGCAAAGAGATGAGAGAAGAGAAATAAGTATATTCAGAATACAGAAAAATGCATAAAAGATAATTTGGTGACAGAGGGAACTAAGAGTTAAGAGGATCAGGACTGGATTCATTTAGAAAGTGACACCTAGGCTGAGTATCAAAAGAGACAAAAAATCTAAGACGGTAAGAAAATGAATTCTATGGATGGAAAGCCATCAGTGTTGCCTCTGGGAAGTTGTGGAATGTATGGAGACAGAAAAAAAAAAAACAAAACGATCCATTTCACTGAACTCCAGTATTCCAATATAGGAGTGATGTATATAATAGGGCTGGAAAGGCAGGTTAGGGTCAGGTTACAAAGGAATTTGAATGTCAAAAAGAGAATTTAGATTTTATCCTTACAGCAGTTGGGAGCTGAATTAATTTATTGAGTTTGGGTATGACCTGGCCAGAGCCATTCTTGGGGAACAAGTATATGTAACTTAGTATATGTGGGAAGGGCATTGCTAACCTGAGACACAACATAGGACAGCCACAGGGGTGTATGACTTCAAGTATATCCTGCCAAATTAATTTAGGGGTGTAAGCACTGGAGATGTTTAGACTTGTATCATAGATCTCAAGCCAGGACAAATACTAAAGGCCAACAAGTACAACTTCCTCATTTTACAGATCAGGAAACTGAATCATAAAGTGCTTAAATGAGTGGTCCAAGGTAACGATATAGTTTATAAGCTGCTGAAGTGAGGAAGGAACTTATATCTTCTTGTCTTCAAATCCAGTGCCCAACCTACTCTAATAAACTGCCTTTCAAGAGGAGAATTAGTAGAAGCAGAAGAAAGTTCATGACAGCTGACTACACACATTTGAAAGACTCGCAGAGGAAAATAGGACTTGTGATTTTTGGTCCCAGAGAGTAGAAGGGATGATAGGTATAAATTGCAAAAAGGAAAGTTCAGATTTGCTCTGAGGAAGCTGTCCCAAAGCACAAAAGGCCATCTCAACAGGCAATGAGCCCCACTGCACGGGAGGTCTTCAAACAAGTTTGAACGCCCACTCATTAGGTTTACTATAGCGGGCATTCTTCTTTAGTTATGGGTTGGAGTCTGAAATTTGTTCCAAGTCGGAAATCCTACAGTCTTGTGCTTTTAACAATGCTCTAAGCTAACCAATTGCTTTTTACACATCTTATCTAATTGGATCCCCAGGACAACTGGCTGAGAGATAATATCAAATAAATTGCCCTTTCCATCAGCTTCTCAAGCATGGGGCCACTCAGTTCCCACCAAGGGGAAAATTTCAATGCAAGAATCATTTTTTTTTACTATCAGAGATAAATATGAGTTCCCCAAATTTCAGTTTCATCTCTTTTATTTAATTACAATGTCAATGAGTAGAAAGTTTGATGGAGGCTAGGAACTTCAGCATTACATGGTAGAATGATTATTTGACTCCATTATCCATTTTTTTCCATGTAAACTCTCTATGAGTCAGTTTCCTCATTTGTAATATGAAAGGACTATAATTAGAGAACGGTCTTTGCAGCTCCGAAATTCTGAGGGAGAAGTTAGACAGTTAATAACCATTTCTTAAGTACCTGCTATATGTCTTAGACTGAGGTAAGTGGTAGGGATTTACATTTTGGGGGAAAAAATAGCTTCCTCCTTCAGGGAGCTTACAGTCCAGTGGAAGGAGACAAAACACAAAAGAAAAGCTGAAAAACAGTGAGGGTATGTAGAAATGTTGACGAAATATGGGAATTTACTTTATATCCTTCTAATTTACTAAAATTATCAATTGTTTCAAATAACTTTTTGAGACTTCGGAATTTTTCAAGACAGAACAGAAAAATAGAAGTACATATATAATACATACACACACAAACATATATACATACACACATACCTATTTGTGTCTAATGGTAGCCATCTCTAGGGCAGGAGAGAGGAGTGAAGAAAATAATTCACATAACTTTTTTTTTCAAATCTATTTATTTATTTTTAGTTTTCACCATTCATTTCCACCAGATTTTGAGTTCAAATTTTTCCCTCTCTTTCCCTTACCCCCATGCCAAAAGAGCAAGCCAACTGAATATCCCTTCCCCCAAACTGTTCTCTTTCCCCCATCACCCCTAACTTCCTAGTATGGCAATATGGATTTCTATACTCCAGTTCTTGTATATCTTATTTCCCAGTGGCCTGTAAAAAAACAACACATTTTTTAAACATTTGTTTTTGAAAACTGTGAGTTACAGATTTTTCCCCTTTCTTCCCTCCTCACCCACCCCACCCCCACTGGGAAGATAAGCAATGTAATATAGGTTGTACATATATAGTTATGAAAAACATTTCCATAGTAGTTACATTGTGAAAGAGTAACTAAATTTACCTCCATCCTATCCCACCCCCACCAATTGTTCGATTTTCTCCTTTGCCCATACACCTTTTCAAAAGTGTTTGCTTCTAACTACCCTCTCCCCCAATCTGACCTCCCTTCTAACATTCCCCCTCTTATTCCCTTCCCCCCTATTTTCCTGTAAGGTCAGATACCCAATTGAGTGTGTATGTTATTTCCTCCTTAAGCCAAATTCAATGAGAGTCAGATTGTCCCATTCCCTTTCACCTTCCTGCTCTTGCCCTCCATTATAACAGTTTTCTATTGCCTCTTTTACATGATCTAATTTAGCCTAATCTATATCTCCCTTTCTCCTTCTCCCAACAAATTCCTCTCTCACCTCTTAATTTTATTTTTTAGATATCATCCTTTCATGTTCAACTTATCCTGTGCCTTCTGTTTATGAATACATCACACACACACAAACACACATATATATATATATTTATACACATGCACCCTCCTATACATACATATATACATATACATGTAAATACATATATATTCCCTTCAACTATCCTCATACTGAGAAAAGCCTCATGAGTTATGATTATCATTTTTCCATGGAGGAATGTAAATAGTTCAACTTTAATAAGTTCCTTATGATTTCTTTTTCCTATTAACCTTCTCATGCTGCTCTTGTTTCTTGTATTTGAAAGTCAAAGTCTGTTCAGCTATACATTTTTCATCAAAAATGCTTGAAAGTGGGGTGGCTAGGTGGCACAGTGAATAAAGCACTGGCCCTGGAGTCAGGAGAACCCAAATTCAAATTCGGCCTCAGACACTTAACACAAAATTAGCCATGTGGCCTTGGGCAAGTCACTTAGCCCCAATTGTCTGACCTTCCAGACTCCAAAAAGAAAAGAAAAAAAAAGAATGCTTGAAATTCAGGCGGAGCCAAGATGGCTGCACAGAAGCAGGAAAAGTCCATTCTATCCCCCCATAACCACCTCAAACACCTATAAAATTGACTCTAGACAAACTTTAGGGCTACAGAACCCACAAAGTGAAAGAGAGGAACAAATATCCCACTGAACGTAGTCCAGCAGGCAGACAGGAGGGGTCTAGTCCAGTGCACTGTGAGCAGAGCCCAGCCCTGTGTGATCCCATGATTCTAGCCCAAGGGCTGCCCTGACCAGCCATAACTGGAGAGACTTCCAGAGAGTAGATCACCAGCACCTGTGGCAGGTTTCCAAAATTATCAACCCATAGATGCCAAAGACACAGTGAGAGATCAGTGCAGTGTGAACTTTGGGAACAGGGGGTCCAGGAGTATGGTCCAGCTTCTTCCCACAGAGGGAAAAGTGGCTGAGGTGCAGTGGCAGCTGCTGTGTGGCTGCTTCAGAGGTCCTGGCCTGCAGATTGTAGTTCGATCAAGTGACCATTCAGAAGGTAATCCCACTTGCTTTAATTTGCTTGGCTCTGGATTGCTATCTAGGGTGCAGGTCCTGGGATGTGTGACCAATTGCCAGAGCTGGTGGAGGCTTGAGAGAGGGCACCTGGCTAATAGATCCAGCAGCCATGAAAATTCCAGTAATTTGGGACAGAGCTGTCCTATGTGGAAACATGGTTATATTGTGGCAAACAGTTCAATCAAATAATTAAGTGGCAAAATGAGCAAGCAAAGGAAGCAAAGCAAGCACAGCAATATGACTTTAGATTCCTATTTTGGAGAAAAAAAAAGGATCAAAGCATGGAACAGGAGAAAGACAGCACAGTCAGAGCTCCTTCACCAAAAGCTTTCAAGAAACTATATGAACTGTTCACAGGTCATAGAGGAGCTTAAGAAGGATTTTGAAAATCAAATAAGAAAAGTGGAGGAAAAATTGGGAAGAGAAATGAGAATGATGCAAAAAAATCATGAAAAGCGAGTCAACAAACTGACTGAAGAAAATAACTCCTTAAAAATAGACTAAATCAAATGGCAAAAGAGGCCCAAAAAGTCAATGAGAAGAAGAATGCCTTGAAAAGCCAAATTTGCCAGGTGGAAAAAGGATCTCAAAAGTTCAACAAAGGGGATAATTCCTTCAGAATTAGATTGGAACCAATGGAAGCTAGTGACTTTATGAGAAATAAAAATACTATTAAACAGATCCAAACAAATGAAAAAATAGAAGGAAATGGGAAATATCTCATTGGAAAATAGATCCAGGAGAGATAATTTTAAAATTATCGGCCTATCTGAAAGCCATGATAAAAAAAACAACAAAAAGAACCTAGAAATCATCCTTCAAGAAATTCTCAAGGAAAATTGTCCTTATGGTTTAGAACCAGAGGGCAAAATAATGGTTGAAAGAATCCACTGATCACCTCTTAAAAAGGATCCCCAAAAGAATACTACAAATATTATAGCCAGGTTAAAGAGTTCCCAGATCAAGGAGAAAATATTATAAGCAGCAACAAAGAAACAATTTGAATATTGAGGAAACACAATCAGGATAACATAAGACCTGGCAGGTTGTACATTGAGGTATCAAAGGGCTTGCAATATGATATTCTGGAGGTCAAAGGAATTGGAATTAAAACCAAGAATCACCTACCTAGCAAAACTGAATATTGTGTTTCAGGGGAAAATATGGTCGTTCAATGAAATAGTGGACCTTCAAGCATTCTTGATGAAAAAACAAAACAGAGTTGAATAGAAAATTTAACATTCAGACACAAGAAGCAAGAGAAGATAAACAGGGAAAAGAAATCATAAAGAAATTATCAAAGTTGAAGGATTTACATTCCTACATAGAAAAATGATAATTGTAATTTATGAAACTTTTCTCAGTATGAGAATAGTTGACGGGAATATAAATGTATACATATATATGTCTATGTATACATGTATACATACATGTATGTCTATATAGGAGGGTTTATGGGCATATGAATACATATGTGAGTGTGTGTATATATGTGTATAGGTATACATAGACAGAGGGCACAGGACCAATTGAATAGGAAGGGATGATACATAAAAGGTGAAATTAAGAGGTGAGATAGGAATATAATGGGAGGAGATGGAGAGAGACAGAATGGGATAAATTATCTCATATAGAGGAGGTAAGGGAAAACTGTTACAATGGAGGGGAAGAGCAGGAGGGCAAAAGGCAATGGGTCAAACTTACTGTCATTGAATTTGGCTTAGGGAAGGAATGACATACACACTAGGGTATCTCACTCTACAGAAGATTAGGGGGCAAGATGATGAGAGGGGGGAGATAGAAGGGAGGACAGGTTTGGGGGAAAGGAAGTTAGAAGCACCCACTTTTGAAAAGGGACAGAGTCAACATAGAGAATAAAACAAGTAGAGGCAGGATAGGATGGAGGGAAATATAGTTAGTCTTTCACAATATATCCACTATGGATATGTTTTGCATAGCTACTCATGTACAACCCATATTGGATTATTATCTTCCCAGTAAGGCTGGGTGATGAAGAAGGAAGGGAAAGAATCTGGAAATCAAAGTTTTAAAATCAAATGTTTAAAAATATATTATTATTATTATTATTATTATTATTATTTTTACATGCAACTGGGAAATAAGATATACAGACACTGGGGTATAGAGATCCATCTTGCCCTACTGGAAAGTAAGAGGGAGTATGGGGGAGTATATAAGAGAGAGCAGATTGGGGGAGGGGACATACAGTGGGATTGTTATTTTGGGGTGGTGGGTAGGGGAAAGACAGGGAGACAATCTGTAACTCAAAATCTTGTAGAAATGAATGATGTAAACTAAAATTAAACATAAAATTAAATTTTAAAAAAGAATGCTTAAAAGTCTTCCATTTCAACAAATGACCATATTTCCCCCTCGAATATTATACTCAGTTTTGTTGGTTATGTGATTGTTGGTTTTAATCCTAGTTCCTTTGAATTCTGGAATATCATATTCCAAGCCCTTTGATCCCTCAGTGTAGAAGCTGCTAGGACTTGTGTCATCCTGATTGCATTTCCACAATATTAAATTGTTTCCTCCTGACTGCTTGCAGTATTTTCTCCTTGACCTATAATTTGGCTATAATATTCCTAGAAGTTTTCTTTTGGGGATCTTTTTCAAGGGCTGATGGGTGAATTCTTTCAATTTCTATTTTGCCCTCTGGTTTTAGAATATCAGGGCAATCTTGCTTGATAATTTCTTGAAAGATGGTGTATAGGCTCTTTTTTGATTATGGCTTTCAGGTAGTAAAATAATTTTTAAATGATCTCTCCTAAATCTATATTCTAGGCCAATATTTTTGTTTGTTTGTTTGTTTGTTTTTTCCTAATGACATATTTCACATTGTCTTCTATCTTTTCATTTGTTTGGATCTGTTTTATAGTATGTTGATTTCTCATAAAGTCATTATTTTTTATCAAAATTCTAGGATTCATTGATAAGGTAATATGGTTTGGGAGCATTTTAAATAGGTGCCAGTTATGACTAAAAATGATCATGGATTGAAGAAAAAGTCCTACAAGACCAACTTAATTACCTTTTTCTTTTTTTTTTTTGGATAATTAAACAAATGCTTTATTAGCGTCTGGTATACATCATTCCTTTCCACCAGATTATGAGTTACATTTTTTCCCCATTTTTTCCCTACCCACCACCCCAGAATAGCAGTCCCACTAGATAACTTTTCATCCAATCTGATCTCTCCCATATCTTCTCCCATATCCCCTTCGACTTTGCCATTAGGGCAAGGTTAATCTCTGAGCCCCAATGCCTGGTCATCTTATGAAACATTTAATTTTAAAACTTCAATTTTCAGATCCATTCCCTTCCTCCCTTGTCACCCACTCCCTCTGAGAAGATAAGCAATTCAGTATGTGTTGTACATGCATAGCTATGCAAAATATTACCATAGTAGATATATTGTAAAAGACTGCTTACTTTCCCGCCCACCTGTCTCACCTCCCACCTGGTCCATTCCCTACTTTGATCCTGTCCCTTTTTGATAGTGGGTACTTCCAACCTCCCCTCCCCCCAGATTGCCCTCCCCTCCATCATCCCCCCTCTCATCCCCCTTTCCCCTACTCAGGAGAGTGAATGAGGGTAAGATATTCCATTTAGTATGTATGTGATTCTCTCCGTGAGCCAACTTCAATAAGAATATGCTTTTTGCCTTTTTGCCTTCCTGTTCTTCCCCTCCCCTGCAACTACTTCCCCTTGCCTCTTCTACATGAGATAGTTTACTCTACCCTGTCTCTCTCCATCTCCTCTTGCCACTTTCCTCTCTCACCTCTTGACTTCACCCCTTAAGAATATCCCCTTCCTTGGGGCGGCTGGGTGGCGCAGTGAGCAGAGCACCAGCCCCGAAGCCAGAAGAACCCGAAATCAGATTCGGCCCCAGACACCCAACACACAAACAAAAACCCAGCCTCGTGACCCCGGGCAAGTCACCCAACCCCAATTGCCCTCCAAAAAAAAAAAAAAAGAATCATCCCTTCTCATCAAATTCAACCTGCGCGCTCTATCCATGTATACCTGTGAAAATATGCCATGTACCCTTTTTCAAATATTTTCATAATGAGAAAGGTTTCATCAAACACAGTTATTGTTTTTCCATGTAGGAATGTAAATAGTCCAACTTTGATAAGTTCCTTTTGATTTATTTTCCTTGATTACCTTCTCAAGCATCTCTTGCTTCTTGCGTCTGAATGTCAAATTTTCTATTCAACTCTGTTTTTTTCATCAAGAATGCTTGAAGGGGTGGCTAAGTGGCACAGTGAGTAGAGCGTTGGCCCTGGAGTCAGAAGGACCTGAGTTCAGATCCAACCTCAGACACTTAATGCACACACAAACAAAAACCTAGCTGTGTGACCTTGGGCAAGTTACTTAATCCCAATTGCCCTCAAAAAAAAAAAAAAAAAAAAGAATGCTTGAAAGTCCTCTATTCCACTGAATGACCATATTTTCCCCTGAAACAAGATACTTAGTTTTGCTGGGTAGGTGACCCTTGGCTTCAATCCCAGCTCTTTTGCCCTCTGGAATATCATATTCCATGCCCTTTGATCCCTCAGTGTAGAAGCTGCCAGGTCCTGGGCTATTCTGATTGTGTTTCCACAATATTGAAATTGTTTCTTCCTGGCTGTTTGTAGCATTTTCTCCTTGAACTGGGAGTTCTGGAGCCCGGCTATAATATTCCTAGGAGTTTTCTTTTTGGAATCTTTTTCAGGAGGTGATCGGTGGATTCTTTCAGCCTCTATTTCCCCCACTGGGTCTAAAACATCAGGGCAATTTTCCTTGAAAATTTCTTTAAGGATGATTTCTAGGTTCTTTCTTTGATCATGGCTTTCGGGTAGTCGAATAATTTTTAAATTATCTCTCCTGGATCTATTTTCCAGGTCAATGGTTTTTCCCATGAGATATTTCACATTGCCTTCTATTCTTTCATTTGTTTGGATCTGTTTAATAGTATCTTGATTTCTCATAAAGTCACTAGCTTCCATTTGCTCCAGTCTAACTCTGAAGGAATGAATCTCCTCAGTGAGCTGTTGAGATTCTTTTTCCATCTGGCAAATTCGACTTTTTAAGGCATTCTTCTCCTCATTGCCTTTCTGAGCCTCTTTTGCCATTTGAGTTAGTCTATTTTTTAAGGTGTTATTTTCCTCAGTCAGGCTGTTGACTGTCATTTCATACTCTTCTTGCATCTTTTTCATTTCTCTTCCCAAATTTTCCCCCACTTTTCTTATCTGCTTCTTAAGGTCCTCTATGGCCTGTAGCCAACTTGTATTTTCATTTGGTGCAGGAGTTCTGACCTCACAGTCCTCCTCCATGCTTTGAGCCTCTTTGCCCCTAAAATAGGAGTCCAGTGTTGAACTTTTCTGTTTATTTTGTTTCATTTGCATGTTGCAATTTGCATGTTGCATTTGCATGTTTTCATTGGCATGTTGCCACTTAATTACTTGACTTTTTGGCTTGTTCCCACAGTACGACTCTGCCACCAGACAGGGGAGCTTCCGCCCAAACGTGGGGTCTTCACAACTTCCGCCAGTTGGGTGGCCTCTGTAAAGCCTCCACCCACTCTGGCAAATTGGATACCCACCCCAAACTTCCCCCCCAGACCACAATCCAGATCCAGGCAGTTTAAAGCAAGAGCTATTAACCTCCAGACTGATTGCTGGATCTTCCTACAGTTCACAGACCAGGAGCTAGAGCCACTGCTGACACTGCAAAATGGCTTCTGTGCAGCTGTTTCTTCAGCAGCTTTTTGCCCCCAGGGGAGGAAGCCACGTGTTCCCCAAATACTGGTCCCAAAGTCCATAAGGCACTAACCTCTCACTTTGTCCTAGGCATATCTGTGCTGATAATTCTGGAATTGCCACAATTGCTGGTGTTCTGGTGTCCCTCCAGCCTCATAAAGTCATTATTATCCAATTGCTACAATCTAATTTTGAAGGAATTATTCCCTTCAGTGAGTTTTTTTAAATTCCTTTTCCATATGGCAAATATGGCTTTTGAAGGCATTCTTCTCCTCATTGGCTTTTTGGGCCTTTTTTGCCATTTTGGTTAGTCTGTTTTTTCAGGTGTTATTTTCTTCTGTATTTTTTGGGTCTCCTTTAGCAGGCTGTTGACTCACTTTTCATGATTTTCTTGCATCATTTTCATTTCGCTTCCCAGTTTTTCCTCTACTCCTCTTACTTGATTTTAACAATCATTCTTGAGCTCCTCCATGGCCAGTAACTAGTTCACATTTTTCTTGGAAGTCCCCCCAAAATGAATCTATGGTATGATTACATTTCCTCTCCTTGCTCATTTTGCCAGTCAATTATGTAGCTTTTGATCTCTTTGCCATGGCAAAACTGTGCTTTCAGAATGGATAGAGCTCTGTCCCAAATTGCTGGGGTTTTTGCAGCTGCTGGAGCTACTAGGAGGGCACCCTCAGTATAGCCTCCATAAGATCTGGCACACTGGCCACACACCCTCGCACCACCACCCAAGACAGCTTTCCAGATCCTAGGAGGTTAAAGCAAGAGTGATTACCCTCTGTATGATCACTTGGTCCCCGTACAATGTGCAGGCCAGGAGCTCTGGAGGCAGCCACTGGGCAGCAGCTGAAGATGCTGTACCTCTGCCACCCCTTGCCCTGGGGCCAGGGTCCAGACCATGCAATTTTTGACCCAGTTCCAACAGAGGTCCTGACTGACCTTTTACTTTATTTTTGCTGTTTATGAGTTGAGAAGTCTGCAAACTGCCACAGCTGCTGGTGATTCACTCTCCTGGAGTCTGTTCTGGCCTTGGCTGGTTAGAGCCACTCTGGGGCCAGAACCATGCAACTCACATGGCACTGTGCACGGTTCCCAACTCATTGCAATAGACCCTTCCCGTCAGCCTGACAGGGCTGCCTTTAGCGGGAGATTTTTTTTCTCTCTGTCACTTTGTGGGTTATGTAGCTCTAAAATTTGTTTAGAGTCATTTTTTTTTATATGTATTGGAAGTGATTTGAGTGAGAGCTCATGCCAAATTCATGTTTCTCTGCCATCTTTGTTCTGCCCCCACACAACTTTTCATATATTTAAATGGAATAGCAAATTGCACAAAATAGATTTCAGCTTCATGTGCAATCATCTTATTAGACTATGTTATGTAAATATTTTTCCCATAAATTAAAATTTAAATATTTAATTTAAAAACATTGAAGGCTGGGGGTGGGGTGGGTGTGGATTTGCAGCATGCAGGAGTGTTATGGAAAAGTCAGAGCTATAACAAATGGTAGTGTAGACAACAAAGAAATGAGATGCCTAAACTGAGGTCTCTCCTTAAATGGAGATTGGAAGTTCATGTCCCCATCCTCCAAAGAGAGAGGAATATAGAAGGTAATGATGGGAGTCCCAAAGCTTATGAGATCTATCAGGATGATGACTTTATTACAATAATGAGCTTCTGGGGACAAGATAAAAAAGGCAATCAGAGGGGTCCCAGGACAGAGCAGTCAAATTCAAGACAAAGAGGTACCTGATCTGAGGTAAACCTCCATTTAAGACACGACTACATAACCTTGAGCTAAATATCAATGGGCCTCAGCCATCTTCAATATAAAATAGAATGGGTTGCTTCAGAATGCAATGGGTTTCTCCTCAGTGGAAATCTCATTCAACCTCTGTGATTTAATTGATGATATGAAAGTTACTATGTTTTGTGAGATTCGTTACCAGAGTTTGACAAAGTTTTAGGAAACTTTCAATTTCCATCTCTAGGCATCTTTATTCTTGCTCTCATTGATATTATTACAATTATTATCACAAACATCATTATTACTATTATTCTAACTTTCAACATGCCTTCCTATGTCTAGGAAACCATCACGTTCACTCTGTAGTGCTATTCCTCTTGGGATGCCGACTTTGTTGTGGCCATCACAAAACAACATTAAAATAAGCACCTTGTGATACAATAGAAAGATTATTGGGTAAATGTCAGATGACTTGGTTTCCTTTACTGCCTGCATGCAACTTTGGGTAAAGCAATCAAGAACCCTGCATCTCAGTCTCCTCATCTATAAAATGTTAGGGTTGGACAAAAAGACTTTTGAGATCCCCTCTTGCTCTGGCTTTATTAGGTTATGCTTCTATGATTCTTTCAAATATGAGTTATTTCCTTTCCAATTAACAAAGGGTAAGGGAGCTCCTGCTAAGATGTATGCCCAAGGGTACAGAATTTCATTCAATACCCCACTAATTCTGTTGCTCAGAGTGTGTTTGTGTTTTGATTTTTCTTTTTTTTTTTCAGCCATCACCTTGAGTGGGTTTAATGGTCTTGCCATTAGCCTCTAGTGACAGTCCACTGTGCCTCTTTCCCATTCTTTGTGCATGAAACCCTGGGTTGTCATTGAAGACTCCCTGAGATGGGTTGGCATTGCAAACACAGTCAATAATATTGATGGCATTTCCCAACAATTTCCCAGATCACTGTGCTATTTTAATTAGAGTGTGGAAAGCCTATAAATGAGCTGTTAGATAGACTAAACCTGGTGACAGGCAGTTTCACATGCCTAAAACTATTACTGACATTCTCCAAGGGGACAGACAGTTTTCTTTCTTGAATTTGGAGTCCTTCTCATCATGAAAATTTTTGCTTCCAGTAAGAGATTTGCCTGAAATATATGCAGTTAAAGTCCATATTGGTAAATGAATAGAATCCTATAAGCTTAACCATAAAGCTCAGTTATATCAACCTGAATCATGAAGCTACTCTACAGAAATAGAAAGAGTATTCACTGAGCCTTTGCTTGAAAATCATTAGTAGTGGAGAACACATTATTTTCATAAGTTGACTCTAAGATTTGTCAAGGTTTAATTGTTTCATTGCTGTTAATATGTTATTAATGGCTTTTGGTTTTAAATCGCCTTCATTTCCAAATACATCCTATTGTGAGTTATGCCCCAGTAACAAAGAAATGAAATAGAAGAAAAGTCTTTTAACAAATCAAACCTCGGCAGAGCCAAGATGGCAGAATAGAAATAGCACTTCCAGGGTGCTCCAGCCCACACCACTTCAAAATCATGTAAAAGGGCACTCTGAACAACCTCTGGAATTCCAGCACCCACAAAACGACACAGAGAAGCTAAACTCCCACTGAGGACAGCCTGGCAGCCTGGCAGGGAGCGGCCAGTGCAGCACTCTGGGAGCCAACAGCCCAGTGCTCTGGGAGCCGTCATGAGTCAGAGGTTTTAGCCCCAGGGCGGCCAGTCCAGCAGCCTGCTGGAGGGACCCCAGAACACCAGAAGCTGTGGCTTTTCCAAAATTTCCAACACAAAGTAAGAGGTTAGTGCCCTATGGACTTTGGGATCAGTATTTTCAGAGCCCATCAGTTTCTTCCCCTGGGCGCTAGAAGAGGCTGAGGAGACACCTCACAGGTGCCATTTTGCAGCTTCAGTTGCAGCTTCAGCTCCTGGCCTTCTGTATTGAAGGATCAAAGGGCATGGAATATGATATTACACAGGGCAAAGGAGCTGGGATTAAAACCAAGAATTACCTCCCCAGATAAACTGAGTATCTTGTTTCAGGAGAAAATATGGTCATTCAGTGGAATAGAGGACTTTCAAGCATTCTTCAGGAAAAAAACCAGAGTTGAATAGAAAATTTTTGACATTGAGACACAAGAAGCAAGAGATGCCTGAGAAGGTAATCAGGGAAAAGAAATCAAAAGGAACTTATCAAAGTTGAACTATTTACATTCCTACATAGAAAAACAATAACTCTGACTGATGAGACCTTTCTCAGTATGAAAATAATTGAAGAAGGGTATATGGGCATATAAATACATATGTGAATGTGTGTATATATGTTAACAGGTATACATGGATAGAGGGCACAATGTCGAATTTGGTGGGAAGGGATGATACTTAAGGGATGAATTTAAGAGGTGAGAGAGGAATGTGACAAGAGGAGATGGGGAGAGACAGGGTAGGGTAAACTATCTCATGTAGAAGAGGCAAGGGGAAGTGGTTGCAGGGGATGTGAAGAACAGGAAGGCAAAAAGGCAAAATCATATTCTCATTGAATTTGGCTCAGGGAGAGAATGACATACATACTAAATGGGATATCTCACCCTGCAGGAGAGTAGGGGGGAGGGGGATGAGAGGGGGATGATGGAGTGGAGGGCATGCTGGGGGGAGGAGAGGTTGGAGGCACCTACTTTTGAAGAGGGACTGGATCAAAGTAGGGAATGGACCAGGTGGGGGGTGGGATGGGTGGGAGGGAAATATAGTCAGTCTTCTACAATATGTCTACTATGGTAATATTTTGCATAGCTATACATGTACAACATATACTGAATTGCTTATCTTCCCAGCAGGAGTAGGTGACAAGGGACAAAGAAAATGGATCTGGGATTCGAAGTTTTAAAATTAAGTGTTTCAAATATATATAAATACTATTATTAATACTATTTTGCATGTAACTGGGAGATAAGATTTGCAGGCATTGGGGCACAGAGATCCACCTTGCCCTAATGGAAAAGTCAACAGAGGTATGGGAGAAGATAAGGGAGAGAGCAAATTGGATGAGGGGATATGCTGTGGGACTGCTATTGTGGGCTGGTGAGTAGGGGAAAAATGGAGGAAAATTGTAACTCAAAATCTGGCAGAAATGGATGATGTAAACCAGAAGTTAATAAAGCATTTAAAAAAAATTGACAAGCAAAAAAAAAATCGAACCTCCACATCAACCTTGCCTGATTGTATATCCACTATTTTATAACCAGAGTTTTGCATACTGCTATAGAATAAAAGAGCCGGTTGTTAACTGTTATCTGCAACCAAGGCTTGTTCTTGTTAAGTCCTCTCTCATTCCAGGTAGCATTCTTTCTTTCTCTGAAATAAGTGCATTTGACCTACTACTCAATGAATGAGAAGCTAATGGAGGAAAAGACCTCAAGATATGATCCAAGCTACAAAGACTTTGTATCCTTGTGTCTGAGTCAGTTATATTCCAAGTCTACCTTGATCACTTACCCCCCTGCTTAATTTAACCTGTTAGGGAGCTGTACACTGCTTTCCTGGCTTATCTCCTGGCTCCAGTCCTGACTGTCTGGAGTTTTACACCTCTACTCCAGAGATACTACCACCTCTACAGACTCAATCTCTGCTGTTGAGTGCCAACTTGTAACTTCCATTTGGGGAAGTATTCAGCTATGATCTCTTTTCTCCTGGATCAGCTGTTATCTCTGCTCTTGATTCCAGACTTTTATAATCATACAAACACACTGGTACCATCTCCCCTCCAGATTCATTTTTTATATTATCTTTCCCCATTAGAATTTAAACTCCTTGAGGGTAGGTACTCTGTTCCTTCTTGCATATACACACATTCATGCACACATACACAAACCTATAACATATGTGCAAATATGATTTTTTATTCATTGATTTATGAGGCTTAGCACAATGCCTGTTCACATAGTGAGTGTTTAAAAAAGGGTTTAGGTTATCTATCTATCTATGTATCTATCTATCTATCTATCATCTATTTATCTCTCAGTCTGAAGTTTCAGCTGTATGATCCAGCAATTCTGTTCTCAGCCATATTATATTGTCATATATCATTTACTGTTGTAATCTGTCTACACTGGACCCTTTTGGTTGCCTCTATCTTTGGGAATTATTTAGGACAAAACATATGGCTTTCTTCAAGCAGATTTTCAATGCATAAAGAGACATAGCTCTTAGATTAGTTGTACCATAATGGTACAATTGAGGCTCCTCCTAGGGTAAGGATAATTAAAAGGTGGTGATAGTATTTGTTGTCTGGAAGCATAAGAAAAACTGGACTTAGACTTAGCAAGAATCATTAATTGCAATGAGAAGCTACCCAGTGACAAATGTCCTTCTCTCTTTCCCCTTCCTTCTGACCATGGAACCAAAATGACAAGTCTGCCATTGTGCATCCCATTTCTCTGTATATTTCTAAGCATAATCTTTATATTAAGTTCTGTGCAGGGAGGGGGAGCTTTGTGGTGAGGATTTGTTTACGTAGAATCAGTAAGGGTGCCTTAGAAGCACCATTGGCTTAAGCAAAAGTTTGTATAGTCAGAATAAGAGAGAATCTGTGTCTACAAATAACACAGAAGAAGAAGGGAGGGGCTCTTCTTTGTTGATTAACAGCCAGGAGGTCAAGATCCTAAAGCATTTTCAGAGATGGGAGTAATTTGTGGCCCCTCCCATGAGCACTTTTTGTAATAAAAATGAGGCGAAAGAGACATGGCAGAAGTACTTCCTATGGAAGGAAATTGTGTCTAAACAGACTCCTTTCCCGAGTGTTAATTGGCCTAATTACTTCATGTTTATAAAGTGCTTTGAAGAGGAAAGGTGCTATTTCGGTACTGCTTGCTATTATTTTACTCTCCCCAGAGGCATTTGCTGTTTTCTCAAATTGCTTCTCTTGAAGTGACCTAATAATCAAATTGCTTGAGAAAGGGATTTTTTCCTTCCTCTCTCTCCTCTCCTCCTCTTGTAAAAAATTCATTCATCAAACCCAGGGGAAGTAGAGAGTCTAATGGCCTAAAGCAGCTCCTTATTTCTCCTGGACATTGCAAAGTTTTTTAGAAGCGTTTCTGGAAATGCTGACATATTGTCAGCAACAGTTAAATGCTTGTGGATCGATTGATCACCCATGGTGAATAGACATTTCTTCTTAGGTAGGGCATTTGACATGCTGGAAGGCAATACCATTCATGGGGAAAGGTGGGCAAAGTTCAAGTCAGCATCCAAGTCAAAGTGTAAAGCAGAGGGTGAATGTGATAGCCATGTGTTTAAGTGTGAGCAACAGTTTTGGGGGAATTCCAGACTGCAAGGGGGCAAAGTGTTATGTGGATATAGGAATTCAGATCTCAGAATAGAGTTTCTATGCCTGTTTGATATTTTAATAATCCACGGAAGTCAAAAGGAAAAATAACACCAGGGCTATTGGCTAAGTGGCTTAGAAATTGAAACAGGCAATAATGATGACTATCCTTGGCCCTCAAAAAGACATGAAAAGCACACCTCCTCCATTCCTTTAGAAGTTTCACCCTGGGTATTCAATGCAGCTCTGTCAATCTTGGCTAATATGACAATTTGACTAAATCTTTCTCATTTTCCCCCTGTCTCTGTATCTCTGATTCTCTCAGTTCCTGTCTGTCTTTATCTCCAATCCTTTGTCTCTTTCTGTCTCCTAATCTCCATCTTTGTCTGGCTATTTCCCACCCTCTTCTTCCTCCTTCTCCTTCTTTCCCTATCATTATATTATATAAGGATGGGATGAGAACAAGATAGGAATATTTGGAAATGAAGGTGATGGAAAAAGAAATGACACCATTAATATTATATTTGTTGGCATAGTTTTTCCCACTTTTACGGAAGCATTGTCTGTTCCTGGCCCTCCCTATCTCTACTCCAAAGGTGTGTTCAATAACTCTATGCTGGGAATGCTGTGGGTTCAGAATTTTTACTGCTCTATCTACAACTTTCCCCTTCCCTTGTATTTCATAAAGTGGGGAGTTTGTGCTTAGAAAGCATTTTATTTAAAAATAAATATAAATTTTTAGTGGATGGGAAAGTTGCCATCAATGGACATCTCATCCTGAACAACCAAAATGTAAATGAGGGCTTAGACATCATTGAGGGCATTATAGTTCTCAGGACTAGGAATGTCACAGCCTCGTTATACTCTCCTCCAGCAGGTTAAAGGTGGCATTTTTTACTTTGTGTTAGGCCTTTCATCTAAGCAAGGAGATTTATAAACCTGAGAGCATCCCCCCCCCCTCAAAATATTATAGGATGAGTAGATATCACAACATAGAAGAGCAGATAGAAGGGGCTGGAAATTCTTAAAACAGAGAAAGAAAACTTAGGGGAAAGACAAGATCTGTTGTTTTAAGCATGTAAAGGACTATTACATGGAAGAGGTATTAAATGTGTTCTGCTTTACCATGGAAGTCACAACAGGTATCAGTGGGCAGAATTCCTCTTGCTTCAAGGCAATACTTGCAAACAACTGCCACAAAGTGGAGGAGACCATCTTAGAAGATAGTGGGTTTCCTGATAGTAAAGATCTTTAAACAAATCCCAGATGACAACTTGATGGGATGCTGTCAAAGAGACACCTGTCTTGGTACCTCAGACTCTCAGATTCTGTGGGTCTAGCTGTATTATTACTGGATGTAAAGTAAGAATCATGAAAGAAAAGGTTTCTATTTCACATGCTCATAGACTATATGTCAAGGAAATTATAGAAGACCATATTATACCCTCTCTAGGCTAAGTGGTACAAACCCCTTACTATTACCATCCACCAAAAGACAGACTGTTTTGTTTTTTTAAGTCTTTGTATTTTAAGTCTCAATTTTATCATGAAGGCCAATATCTGGACTTTCCAAAGTTAAAATATTATAATGGAATTTTTTTCCCGAAGTTTTATATTCCACTACATTGTTAGATATATGTTTTGCAATCCACTAACAAGTGTAAAGTATATTTTAATTTGAATCAGAGATTTGATTTTCAGAGTATAAAGAAAAAATGCAATGACTTAGCAGTTTCTTTTATTTAGGTGAAAAAAAAGCACATGTTCCCATGGTGCATAGAGTTATCCCTGCTTGTCACTTAGGATTTGAATTATGTACATAGGCAAAAGGCATGCATCACTGGCCAAGGCTGAGGAGTGGGGGTCAACAGGTCGACTGGCTAGTCCCAATTCTGTTTTCCTCATTTACTTTATGCTGCTCAAGGAGTTATTTGGTCTTTCTGTTAGACAATTTTCTATTTAAAAAATGGAGAGAATTCTGTCCTGAGAATTTCTGAACTGCACTAATCAAGGTCATGCAAAGGATGTGGGGATTAAAGGGGTAAGATCGATTAGGAAAAATACAACTTTGGTAAATAGTTATTCATTTTATAATTGAGGAAACTTTTTTTTACTTCTTGATTTTTAAAAAATTCTTTATTTACTTTTAGTTTATATCATTCAGTTCCACAGTTCTTTGAGTTCCAAATTTTCTTTTCCTCCTCCCCCATGGTAACATGCAATCCAACATAGGTTCTACAAATATCTTCAACTTAAGAATTAGTCAAGTTGTAAAGAAGATGTATAAACAATGGAGTGAACAATGAGAAAGAAGGAACAAAACAAACACAAAAGAGAGAGAGCAAGTACTTTGCCTCAATTTGTTTTTAGACTCTGTAGTTCTTTCTCTGGATGTGGATATTCCTTTCCATCATAAGCCTTTTGGAGTTGTCTTCTAATCTTGCATTGCTGAGAGGAGCCTGGTCTATCAAAGTCAAGCGTCACACACATGATGAGTCTGTAATTGTGTACAATGTTCTCCTGGTTCTGCAACTCTCACTCAGCATCAGTTTATATAAGTCTCTCCAGGTTATTACAAAGTTCCTCTGCTCTTCATTTCATATGGCACCATAATATTACGTTACATTAATATACCACAACTTGTTCAGCCATTCCCCAATTGACAGGCATCCCATCCCCATCATTTACAATTTTTTGTCACCACAAAAAGAGCTGCTATAAATATTTTTGTACTTACATGTGCTCCTCTCACTTGTATGATCTATTTGTGTTACAGCCCTAGAAGTGGTATTGCTGGGTCAAAGGCTATGTCCTTTTATAGCCCTTTGGACAAAGGAGAAAACTTGTTTTTTTCAGTCATTTTGTCCTTTGTGCCCAGTTCTTCATGACCCCATTTGAGGTTTTCTTAAAAGAGATACTGGAGTAGTTTACTATTCTTTCTCCAGCTTACTTTACAGATGAAGAAACTGAGGCAAACAGGGTTACATGCTTTGCCCAGGGTCACATAGCTAGGAAGTGTCTGAGACCAGATTCAAGCTTATCTTTCTAACTCCAGGTCCAGCATTCTATCTACTAAGCCACCTACTTGCCCCGAGGAAATTTAGGTGAAGGGGTAAGTGACTTGCATGATGTCACAGACGCAAATCCTGCCTCTTATATTTACTAAATATATGAGTATAGGCAAGTTGCTTTATCCCTCAGTGACTCAGACATCCCTCTAAAGTTAAAGTTACAAATGAGTTGTCAGTCTGTGTCAGTGGAGAGAGTTTCTACACTGGCAGTTCTATGGTTAGATGAAAAAACAGGTTTAGCTATTATCAGACATAATTCACATCCATGGAAAGTCAATTATTTTAATCTAGACTAATTCCTCTGTCAGTACCTCAAGGACATAGAATAAATCAGCTAGAAACAGCTAGGTTTATTTTATTTTATTATTTATTTTATTCTAATTTAACACCCATTTGTATGTGGGAGAAATGAGTAGTAAGTGTTAAAATTTGGATTATTACATAGGTCATCTGAATCCAAAGTCAGTACAATGAACCACCCTTCCTCCCAGTATACTGCCTGAGTGAATTTCTTTAGAAAAATTGCTTCTAACCCATTCAATGGAACCTGTTCTTTTAGCTAATCATTCTTAAGTACCATTGTTCCCCCATATGTGGTGGCCAAATGTTCATTGCTTCTAATTGTATCTCATATCCCCTATGTATGGCATGATGCCTTCTGAGTATTTACACCCTCACATTATTTATAGACTATTAGCATGTCCTCACTGAGGCAAGCAATGCCCATTTATAGTCTTTAATCTTACCTCATAAGTCTCCTCCGTCTCTTTTATCATGTTTGTTACTCTTCATTGGAACCTTTCCAGGGGTTTTACATTAAGTTAATGCTATGGCTGCCAAAGCTGGGGTCAAGTTCCCAGGTTATTTCTATAGAGCTAAGGAGAACTGCCCTGGAGATTTTGAGATGACATAAAATCACATAATATTTTGGTTCCTTTCATGCCTTAGATACATATGCTATTACTTTAATTACAAATAGCATTGCTAAATTTAATTAGAAAGGGATGGAGGGAAAGGTGAAAGCATCACATTAGACCTGAGGCCACTAGGTAGTATAGAAGATTGAGCATGGTACATGAAGTCCTGTGTGCAGATGCTACCTCAGACACTCCCTCAATATAAGATCTTGGGCAAATCATTTAATCTTTCTCAGCCCCAGTTTCCTCATCTTTAAAATGGGGATAAAATAGCATATACTTCTCAGGTTGTTGTGAGGATCAAATAAAATAATATGTGTAAAGTGATTCGTAATTCTTTAAACCTATTATTATTATCGCTGCTGCTATTACTAATAATAATAACAATAAAATACAAAGGATAGAGGAGAGTAAGTAATATGAACTGGTATGGTATAGAATTGTTAGTCTTCTTAGCTCTATCTTCCCTAAGAACCAAAGAGAACCAAAAAGAATGTTAAATAAGGAGTTAAGTGCTAAAATACTAATATACTTTTTGGTGAATAATATTTTATTTTTCCAATTACATAAAAAGATAGTTTTAGTTTTCAACATTCATTTTTATAAGATTTTTTCTTCCTCCCCAACAAAGCAAGCAGTATGATATATGTTATATATGTACGATCATGTAGACATATTTCCACATTAGTCTTGTTGTTTTGTTTTGTTTTTTATTTTTGCTTTTTGAAGGGCAATTGGTGTTAAGTGACTTACCCAGTGACTTACCACTTGACACAGCTAGTAAGTGTGTCAAGTGTCTGAGGTCAGATTTGAACTCAGATCCTCCTGATTCCAGGGCTGGTGCTCTATTCACTGCACCACCTAGCCGTCCCCACATTAGTCATGTTGTAAAAGAAGAAAGAGAACAAAAGGGAAGAGCCACAAAAAGTGAAAATAGTAGACTTCAATCTATATTCAGACTCTCTAGTTCTTTCTCTGGATATGGACAGGATTTTCCATCATGAGTCTTATGGACCTGTCTTGAATCATTATATTGCTGAGAAGAGCTCAGTCAGTAATAGTTGATCATTGCATAATGATGTTTTTATTGTGTATAAAATTCTCCTGGTTCTACTTACTTCACTCAACATCAGTTCATGTAAGTCTTTCCAGGTTTTTCTCAAATCTGCCTGTTCATCATTTCCTATAGCACAATTGCATTACATTACATTTGCATACCACAACTTGTTCAGGCATTCCCCAATTGATGGGAATCCTCTCAATTTCCAATTCTTTGCCAGCACAAAAAAAGTCCTGTAAATATTTTATACAAGTAGATCTTTTTTTTCCCTTTTTAAAATAATCTCTTTGGGATACAGGCCTAGTAGTGAAATGACTGGATCAAAGGGTATGGACAGTTTTATAGCCCTTTGGGAAAAGTTATAAATTTTTCTCCAGCATGGTGGGATCAGTTCAGAACTCTAGTTGTGATTAATGCATTAGTGTTCCAGTTCTCCCACATCTTTTCCAACGTGTATCATTTTCCTTTCCTGTCATATTAGCCAATCTACAAAGTGAGAGGTGGCACCTCAGAATTTTTAATTTTCATTTCTTTAATAATAGTGACTTACAGTATTTTTATATAACTGTATATATAGATTTAAATTCTTTATCTAAAAACTTCCTATTCATATCCTTTGACCATTTATCAATATTGAAATGACATATTCATATACATATATTCGACTTGGTTCTCTCTATATTGGAGAAAATGATACCTTTATCAGAAACACTTTCTGTAAAAATTGTTTCCCAACTTTCTGCTTTCCTTCTAATCTTGGTTGCATTGGTTTTGTTTGTGCACAACCTTTTTAATTCAATATAATCAAGATTTATCTATTCTGCATTTCATAATGTTCTCTCTTGTTTGGTCATACATTCTTCCCTTCTCCATAGATCTGAACTATTCTATGCTCTCCTAATCTGCTTGTGGCATCATACTTTATGTATAAATCATGTACTTAGTTTGATATCATCTTGGTAATAGGATGTGAGATATCAGTCTATGCCTAGTTTGCAGCTTTTCCAACAGTATTTTGTCAAATAGTGAGTTCTTATACTAGAAGCTGGAGTCTTAGGGTTTTACAAACCATGGATTATAATAATCATTTACTGCTCTGGCATGTGCACTTAACATATTCTACTCATCCACCACTATTTCTTAGATAGCACCATATAGTTTTGACAATTGCTGCTTTATCATACAGTTTTAGATCTAGTATGGCTAGGCTACCTTCCTTTGCATATTTTTTTAAAGTAATTATCTTGAAATTCTTGACATTTTGTTATTTCAGATGAATTTTGTTATTATGTTCTACCTCTATAAAAATTTTTGGTAGTTTGATTGGCATGGCTCTGAATAAGAAAATCAATTTAGTTAGAATGGTCATTTTTATTATATGCTTGGCTTATCCAGGGGTAGCTTATATTTTCCAGTTGTTTAGTACTGACTTTATTTATGTGAAAAGTGTTTTGTAATTATGTTCATATAGTTCCTGGGTTTGTCTTGACAGGTAGACTCCCAAATAATTTATATTATCTATAGTTATTTAAAATTTTATCTTTTGCTGCTGGGCTTTTTTTTTCTTTTTTTTTTTTTCTTTTTGGAGGGCAATTGGAGTTAAGTAACTTGCCCAAGGTCACACGGCTAGGTTTTTGTTTGTGTGTTCGTTAAGTGTCTGAGGCTGGATCTGAACTCAGGTCCTTCTGACTCCACAGACGACTCTCTACTCACTGCGCCACCTAGCCGCCCCCTGGGCTTTTTTGATAATATATAGAAATGCTTATGATATATTTGGGTTTGTTTTACATCCTACAACTTTGATAAAGTTGATATTTGTTTCAATTTTCAATTAGTTTTTTCATTGATTCTCTGGGATTCTCTAAGTATACCATCATATCATCTTCAAAGGGTGATAGTTTTTTTCCTCATTGCCTAGTCTAATTGTTTCAGTTTCTTTTTCTTCTCTTTTTGCTAACTCTAACATTTCTAATAAAATATTGAACAATAGTGATAATGGGCATGCTTTGTTCCACCTTTGATCTTATTGGAAAGACTTCAGGTTTATCGCCATTAGAGATAATGCTTACCGATGGTTTTAGATACTACCTATCATTTTGAGGAAAGTCAATTCATTCCTGTACTCTCTAGTGTGTTTAATAGGAATGAGTGCTGTATTTTGTCAAAAGTTTTCCCTGCGTATATTGAGATAATCACATGATTTTTGTTGGTGTTGTTATTGATATGGTCAATTATGCTAATAGTTTTCCTAATACTGAACCAGTGCTGTACTGGTTTATTTATTTTATTTGGTTTTATATATTATTTATTTGGTTTATTATATTTTACTACTTTATCTATTTTATCTATTTTATTTATATTTTATTATCTAGTTTATCTATTTTATATTTTACTAGTTTATCTATTTTATTTGTTTTTTTAACATTTCTTAGTATTATTTATTAGTTAAAAATGTTTCTTGCTTTGAATTTTATTAATATCTCCTTTGATTTCTAGAATTTCTAATTTGGTATTTACTGGAAGATTTTTAATTTGTTCTTTTTTCTAGCTTTTTAAATTGCATGGCCAATTCATTGATCTGTTCCTTCTCTATTTTATTCATGTAATCATTTAGAGATACAAAATTTACTCTAAGTAGTGCATTTTGGTTTGTTATCTCATTATTTTCATTCTCTTGATGGAATTTTTGATTGTTTTTAAGATTTTTTGTTTAAGCCACTCATTCTTTAACATCAGATTATTTAGTTTCCAATTAATTTTAATCTATCTTTCTATGGTTTTTTATTACATGTAATTTTTATTACATCATGATCTGAAGAGAATGCATTTTATGTTTCTACCTTTCTGCTTTGAATTATGAGATTTTTATGCCCTAATACATGGCCTATGTTTTTGTGTAGTTTCCATGTACCACCAAGAAAAATTATATTCTTTTCTTTTGCCATTCATTTTTTTCCAGATGTCCATCACACCTAAATTTTTTAAAAATTATTTTCACCTCATCAACATTTTTATTTTGTGGTTATATTTACCTAATTCTGAGAGGGGGAGGTTGAGGTTCCCCACTAGTATAGTGTTGCTGTATATTTCTTCCTGTAATTTATTTCATGTCTCCTCTAAGAATCTGGATGCTCTACCACTTGGTAAATATATGTATAGTACTGATACTACTTCATTATTTATCCTAACTTTTAAGAAGATATAGTCTCCTTCCTTGTCTCTTTTAATGATATCTATTTTTTGCTTTCACTTTGTCTGAGATCAGGATTGCTACCCCTGCTTTTTTTAAATTTTAGTTGAAGTATAATATAGTCTGCTCTAGCCTTTTACCTGACTCTGTGTGGATCTCTCTACTTCGAATTTGTTTTTTATAAACAGCACATAGTAGGATTTTTACTTTCAATTCACTTTGCAATCTGCTTCCATTTTATGGAAGTGTTCATCCAATTCATATTCACAGTTATTATTACTCACTGTGTATTTCCCTCCATCTTATTTTCTCCTTTTTATACTTTTCTCTCTTCTTTCATCCTGGCCCTCTTCAACAGGATTTTGCTTCTGACCACTGCCTCCCCATCTTCCTTGCTTTTATCAGCATAACTCCCTTTTCTTTCCCCTTTCCCCTCCTACTTCCCTATAGGGTAAGATAGATTTCTTTACCCAACTGCGTACATGTTATTCCCTCTTTTAGAGTACATGTTATTCCCTCTTTTAGTCAAATTTGACAAGAGTAAGGGTCAAAAAATGCTCACCCCATCCTTTCCTTTACTATACTCTAAGGGATCTTTCATGTGATGTAATTTTCCCTATTCTGCCTCCCTGTTTCCTCTTCTTCTAGTACAATCTTTTTTTCCTCCTCTTAATTAATTTTCTTTATCATCACTGCAAAGTCAGCTTATACTCACATTCCTTCTAACTGCCCTAATATAGATTCTATGCTTAAGAGTGACAAGTCTCATTTTCCCATGTATGGATGTAAACAGTTCAAACTTACTGAATACCATTTTGTTGTCAGTATTGTTATTCTCTCCTGTTTATCTTTTTATGCTCCTCTTGAGTCTTGTTTTTGAAAATCAAGTTTTCTTTTAGGAGATGTTTTTTTTTGTTTGTTTTTGTTTTTTAGGAAGGAAAGTTTGAGCTCCCCTAATGCATGGAATGTCCATCTTTTCCCCTGAAGTAGTATGCTCAGTTTTGTTGGTTAGTCGATACTTGGTTGTAATCCAAGCTCCTTTGTCTTCTAGAATATCATATTACAAGTCCTCCAATCCTCTAAAGTAGTATCCTTTTATAATCCTGACTGTGGTTCCTTGATATATGAATTGTTTCTTTCTGGCTGCTTTCAGCATTTTCTCCTTGACCTGACAATTCTGGATTTTATCATAATATTCCTTGGGGTTTTCATTTTGGGATGTCTTTCAGGAGGTAATCAATAGTTTCTTTTGATGACTATTTTATCCTCTCATTCTAGGATATCAGGGAAGTTTTCCTCGATAATTTCTTGAAAGATGCTGTCTAGGGTTTTTAAAAATAATTATCAGGTAGTTCAATAGTTCTTAAAATATTTCTTCTGGATCTGTTCCCCAGGTCTTTTTTTTTTTTAACTGAAGAGGCATTTTATATTTTCTTCTATTTTTTCATTCTTTTGATTTTATTTGACTGATACTTGATGTTTCACAGAGTCATTAGCTTCCACTTCACAATTCTAATTTTTGAGGAATAATTTTATTTAGTGAGCTTTTGTACCTCCTTTGCCATTTGGCCAATTCTGCTTTTAAAAATTGTTTTCTTCAGTGGATATTTTTTCCCATATGGCCAATTCTACTTTTTAAGGAGTTGTTTTCTTCAGTAAATCTTTGTGCTTCCTTTTCCAAGCTAATACTTTTTTCATAATTCTCTTACATAACCCTCATTTCTTTTCGCAATTTTTCTTTTACCTCTCTTACTTGATTTTTAAAATCCTTTTTGAGCTCTTTCAGGGGGAATTTTTTAACCTGATGCCAATTCATATTCCCCTTTGAGATTTTTTTTTTTGCTTTTTTTTTGGAGGGCAATTGGGGCTAAGTAACTTGCCCAAGGTCACATGGCTAGGTGTGTGTGTGTGTGTGTGTGTGTGTGTGTGTGTGTGTGTGTGTGTGCCTTAAGTGTCTGAGGTTGGATCCGAACTCAGGTCCTTCTGACTCCAGGGCCAACGCTCTACTCACTGCGCCAACTAGCCGCCCCTCCCCTTTGAGATTTTGCACATAGCCGTTTCAACATTGTTGTACTCTTCGAGTTTGTGTTTTGATCTTTCCTGTCACCATAGTACCTTGCTATGGTCAGAGCAATTTTATTTTTTGCTCATTTTTAAAAAGTTGAGTTCTGCTACTGGGGTACAAGGGAAAGTATCCCAGACTTCTTGCAGTGGGGATCAGGGGGTCTGGACATTGGCTTTCTGGGCTGGGAACTCTTAGGTTGATAATTTGCTCACTTCACTAGCCTGGCCTGTTCTATTTGCACCTGTTGTGACCTTTGTTCTGGAGATGGCAGTTTGCCTGCTGTGCTCAGTTTGGAGGCATCATAGTTAGGACTGCTGTGCTACTGGCATCTTCACCCAAAACTGTAAGGCTTGCTGCCATTCTGGGCTGTGACTAAGAGCCTCCTGCTGGCTTGCTCAGAGACTGCCTATGCTGGCTGTATTTTGCTTTTACCCAAGTGAGACATACCATTTCCTCCAGTCCTTCTGAGTTATGTTGGACCAGAAAATTGTTTCACTTCATCTTTTTGTGGATTCTGTCCCTCCAGAATTCTTATAGAAGTTTTGTTTAATTTTGTTTGCAGGGAACACTGGGGAGAGCTCAGGAAACTTCCTGGCTTCTCTTTGCCATCTTTGTTCTGCCCACTAACATATTTAAATGATAAAACTTGAAAAGTAGAAGCAGAGGGATCATTGGTATTATTACTGATAATGGGGGATGGGGGAATATTTTCTGCTTATTTGTATACCTGATTACTTCAAGAATGTCTGATTTTGTTAGTGCAAGCCTCTACCAGATGTAGGGTGCTACTCCTCTTTTATTTAGAATATGGTCTTTGACAAGTATTGTATCCATAAGAGCTTATACCCTATTGCCAAAATATTGATGAGCTTTGAAAAACTTTACTGAGCTAGTTCTCAGATAATAAGCATGGAGTCTACCTCTCATCTTTCATTTGAAAATTCCCAGCTTAGTAAGTTTTGCTAATATCTTAGGTTTACCTCTGTGACTTGATACAAGAAGAACTTTATTAGAGGATAAAGAGAGGTATGAGGTATTTTACAGGTTACCTTGAATTCTACTACTCCTTAAATGAACATCCTTCCATCTTAACTGGTTTCTTACTCTGCCTTGACTATACAATGTCTATACCAACTTCTGCATCTTTACTTAAGTTGTATCCCTTCCCTGAGTTATTTCCTATTTCTTTAAGTGCTATCCATCCTTCATGGTCTAAATTTATCTATGCTAAGCTTTCTCTGACAAACCTTACTCCACCATCTTCCATCCTCTTGATGGTTATAGCTCTAACTGGCTTTGAAATTTGGAACTTTGAATAGAACACTATACATTGTGATTCATCTAGGTGGTACAGTGGATAGAGCCCTGGCCTGGAATCAGCAAGACCTGAGTTCAAAACCAGCCTCAGACACTTACTAGGAGTGTGACTTTGGGCAAGTAATTTAACCTCTGTTTGCCTCAATTTCCTCACAGTGAGAATAATAACAGTACTTACCTCCCAGGGTTGTGGATAATAATATCCCTTACCTCCCACTTACCTTTGATGACAAAATGAGATAATGTTTGTAAAGTGGTTAGTACAGTGCTTTCTATGTAGTAAACATTATATTAATGGTGTCTGTATGGATAGATATCATTATTTTTATTATTACTAAATTACCCACTAGTTTTCATAGTGGATTAGTAGAATGTCAGGCTTGAAAACTGGAAATAAGGAAGATCTGGTTTCAGATAACCCTGATGAAACTTAAGGGAGGAACCACCATATATCATAAACAGATTGAATCTCTGTTTGATCCTCTCTAAAATGGAGATAACACTTTGAGAACTATGTCATGTGATTGTTGAGATATTTCAACAAGATCATGTAATACTTTGCAGAATTTAAGTCACAATATAATTCTCAGGTATCATTTTTGACATGTCAATGTCCAATGTGCCTACCAGGCCATAAGCTCCTTAGGAATAGAGGCTTTATTTCATACCTTTTATTCATTCCTAGAGTCCAGTCCAATGCCTTCAGTCAATTAAATGGAATTTATTAAGTACCTACCATGTGTCAGGCATGACTCTCCAGAGAGACAAAGACAAAAGTCAAACAATCCTTAGCCTAAACGAGCTTAAATGCTTTGTACTTCGTACTAGTTCTGTATTTGTTAATGATGATTCATCACATTCATTCATTGATTAGAAAAGGGAATTAGCATTTATATAGTGATATATATATATATATATATGCGTGTGTGTGTGTGCGCCATGCACTGTGTTAAGTGCTTTATAAACATCATCTCATTTGATCTTCAAAATAACCCTGCAAAGAAACTTATTATTATCTCGTTTTATGGTTGAGGAAAACAGTGGTTAAGTAACTTGCCTAAATTCACACAGCTAATAAGTATATGAGTGCAGATTTGAGCTCAGGTCTTCCTGACTACAGGCCTAACACTATATCAATTGTAACACTTAGCTACCATTAAATACACTTTTGCCAAACACCTCCTATCTGATGATGCCAGGGTGTAAGCAAAGGACTTTTTTCATTTGTGATTCACAGAATAATAGTATTGTTAGTAATAACAATAATTATGTATATAGATTCAAGTTTTGCAAAGGACTTTACTTATCCTCACAAAGAGGTCTCCATTGCAGCTCAGATGACCCTTTACTCACTGTTTGGGACATGGAAAGAGTAGGGTCTCTTTTGCCTGAAAGAACCACATTGGATAGAGAGAGTAGAATACAGGGGAACTCTGCTCAATACAGTTGCAGTTGTCCATGGTTCTATGGGAACAATAGCAACATGCACATAGTTATTCCCATGTTGTCTCTGCCATTAGAATGTGAGATCTGTGTTTTTGCTTTTCTTTGTATCCCTAGTGTTTATGACAGTGTAAATACTTAATAAATGCTTTTTGACTGACAGCTGAATGACTGATGACTGCGGCTGACTGAGGTAGAGGACTGGAGTTGGAGAGGCCCCACCAGCACCATCAACATGGAGTTTAGCTGGCTAAATTTACAGAAAAAAAGGATATTAATGGTAGTGCCATTGCTTATATCACCTAAATATGTCTTTTAACACCTCTGTCAGTTTCCCTTTCTTTTTTTTTGCAGGGCATTTGGAGTTAAGTGACTTGCCCAAGGTCATACAGCTAGTTTTTGTGTTAAGTGTCTGAGGCTGGATCTGAATTCAGGTCTTCCTGACTCCAGGGCTAGTGCTCTACTCACTGTGCCACCTAGCTGCCCCTTAATTTCCCTTTCAACAATAGATTATTTTTCATCAGCTCTTGGCACTAGCAATCTCCCCTGCTCCCCTGCCACTTCTTCCTGGACCTGTATGGGAATGGTGAGAACCTACCTCTCTCCAAATGGGAAAGCTTATCAGGATTATGTTCTGTATTAATGGTCTTAATTTCCAACATTAGAACTGGATTTTCCCTTAAAAGGTCTATTTAGTATAACCCCTCTCATTTTGCAAGAGAAGAAACTGAGGACCAGAGGGGTTAGATGACTTAAATGCTCCAAATCACACAGATACTAAGTGTCTGAGGAAGGATTTGAAGCAATGTCCTGGCTCTATGTAAAAGAGAGTGGAGGTCAAGGGGTTGCACTAGACTGAAGAGAGTCTTTATTTCAAGGTGTGCGTCAATTCCAGAGGACTCATGATGGAGGGAGGTTGTAAGAAGGAGAAATCAATACTCACAATATGTGTTAATTTCTGTGTTGTGTCAATACCGTGATGTACCCTGGCAGAAAAGCCCTAGAAAATAGCCAACCCCCCTAGGCATCCCAAGCTGGCCAATTTGTATGTAATCAGTTGTTTGTCACTGGTTGACAAATGAGGATTGACTGTTTTATTATGCATTTATTTTTCTTTCTCCACCATCAAGAGGCCCTTATAAGTGCAAAAGGACACTGACATCTCTCTGGAAAAGGGTTCTCTCAAGGCAGCAGGTTCAGCTTGCTGATGTGGCCTATTCGCTCTTCTTACAGTGTTTTATCAGTGAGGTACACACCATACCCTCCCGTAGTTCCTTTATTCTCTATCTCTCAAGGTTCTTGTCATTTTCAAGCATTAGTCATAGCCTAAGAAACACAAGATTCTGCAGGAACTATATTCCCCTCCACCTTTTCACAGTGAGCCCTGGGGAAAACAGGCTCTATTAGGTTTAGGGATCACTGCAGCAAATCTGTCTGGGACCTGCAAACAGTTGATACTTATATTGTTTTTTTGTTTGCTGTTGTTGAATTTTAGGCTTGGTGACATCTGGGCTTTTGTTGAAGTATTCCTGGAGATAACTGCAGGTGCTTATATCCATATATAATCTATTTGTTGTTGATGAATGATGCACCCAGCTATATGGGAGGAAAAAAAAACTCAGCAAATAACAAACAATGCTAACAACAACCAACACAATTTAGCATAAACACATATGTCTGCACACATTTGGTACAACCAATCAGTAAAATACTAATCAGTGGACTGAAAGTAGACTACTTATAAGGTTAGTGTTTTTAAATACATAAAATAAAGTATATATGTATATACTTTTTCTTACCTCCCAAGGCTATAAGATTAAGGCTAAGAATTTCTACCTTAAGAGTTTGCACAGAGATTCAATGATTTGTATGTGGTCACATAGTTAGCATTTCCAGAATGGGTCAGAGACAAAACTTAAATATAAGTTTTCCTTATTCAGAAGTCACTTCCCTATCCATTCAACCATACTGTCTCTTATCTTATGGATAGCAAAACTGAATAAATATTTTTAAAATTATATTTGAAAATTACATTTGAATCTTATTTGGTGTTGTCCTCAAGGATATATCCATTTTGACTCTATGCTTAAGCCTCATTCTGGATAATCTCCAATATATTCCTCTCTCCCTTCCAACCCAAGTGTTTGCCATATTGGAACAGGTTGTCTTAAAGAAACATGGAGTTATTTTCTCAAATACAATTACAAGTACATGATATACTCAGATATACTTTAATGTCACTATGAAATGATAGCTTTTCTTGAAAATTATTTACTTTAAATCAAGGATTATTGTTTTAGTTTTTTAACAATAAAAAGTAATAATTTATGATTGAATATTCAATAAATGTTTGACCTAAAAAGATACTGAAATCTCGTGGGTTCCCAACCTAATGTAGTAGTTCTAAAAATATCATCTTGGACATCTGGGAGTATGTGAGGTAAAACCTACTGTAATAATAGCAAGATGTTTTACTTTCAATATGGTAAAGATATATTCATAAAAACAGAAGCTACTGGGTGGGATCCTCAATGATTTTTAAGGGTGTAAAGGGATCCTGGGACTAAAAAGTTTGAGAACCACAACTTAAATCGGATCAGTTATTCATGCGTATGCTTTAGAGTAGGATTTAGAAGGCCTTGATTTCTAGTTCACATACTCAGTGAAATTTTCCTGGTACTTAGATAAGAAATTAGGGCCATCAATTCACTTTTCTTTGGGGGTCTAAGTTTTATAAAGTGAGGGTAATGTCAGAGTCGAGGCACTCTAAGTTCTTCATCCCAAAAATTTTATAACATAAATTCATACCTATAAATATCATACCATAACTCGGAACTTCCCTGTTCCTTTCTTAATATTGTCCTAGAATTAGTTTCATTTTTCTCTTCTCCAAACCATATACTCAACTCTCCCTGTTGCTTGCTCAGCATGACTGCCGTTTTACCCCAAACCAACTCCAATGTTATTTCCCAATCATTCCCATTCCTTTGTCATAATGTCAAACTTTGTTCAGACTGTTCCTGACACCTTTCCTTTATATATTCTGTGACATTACTTTTATCTCTGTCTTTGTCTGTCTCACTCTGTCTCTATCTCTGTTACTCTCTGTCTCTCTCTTTCTCTCTCCTTTATCCATTCCTTCTAGCATATGAAGCTTTCATTTTGGCTATCTTCTTACAAAAAACATTTTATAAAATATAATTTTCCTTTCCTACCACTCAGTTTCCTTTTTCTTACCTCTTAAGAAAGCTTTCATAGTTGTGGCCCATTTTTCCCCCTTAGTCTATTTGGTTGATCAACCCTACAAATGTCCAAGTATGGAATAAGTTATTGTCCTCAAAATGAAAGGAATTTTCCAGCCATAGAAGTTCTGGCAGAAGTTGAATAACACTTTTCCCAGAAAGCTGGTTGTTATTCTTGTTCATTTATGTTCAACTCTTTGTGACCCTGTGGATCATAGTATGCTAATTATGTCCATGGGGTTTTCTTGGCAAAGACAGTAGAGTGGTTTGCCATTTCCTTCTCCAATAAGCTATGGCAAACAGGAGGTCACACATGTAGCAAATACATGAGGTCCGATTTGAATTCAAGCCTTTCTGATTCTATGCCCAGTACTCTCTGCTCTGAGCCATCTAGCTACTTCTTCCCTAGAAAGCTACAGAAAGATATACATAGCCTCTAAATTCCTTTCTAAGGATTCAGAGAGTTTAAGAATATGTTGAGCACAACTAGTCTTGTTGCACTTGGTTCTCCTGAAATCTCCTTCCTGCACAAGGGTGACCTCTAAATTATTGTCTCTCTACTTTCCACGAGGGCATCTCTGTTTACACTTCTATTATGGGACACTTGACATGTTAAGAAGATATTTATTTATCTCTTGCCTCCAAAATGGCAGAGTAACTCTTATACAATTTTGAAAGTTTCTTAATCTTATATTAAGCATCAGTTTCTCCCTTCAGATAACTTCACTCCCTCCATAACCAGCTCCTTGAATTTCAATGTCAATAAAGATGTCATTCCAATTCCTTACTACATCGTCAATTTCACAACTGTTTCACCATTCCAGAGCAACATTTCCCTGTTCTAGAGTTTAGACCTGCTCCCTATTGACAAATGGAATGAACCTTGACTCCTTGAAGCTTGACTCTACCAGCAGTCCATGATCTTATTGTATTAGTCCCCACCATTTCTCACTAATTACATGCTCTTGCTCTTGTGGTCTAGAGTCAGAAAGAATTGCATTCAACCTGGATTCACACACTTACTAGCTGTATGACCCTGGTTTAGTCACAACCTCTGCTTCTTTTAGTTTCCTCAATTGTAAAACAGGTATAAAAATAGCTCCTATCTCAGTATTGTTGTGAACAATCATATAAGACAAAGTTTATATTTAAAGTGAATAGCACTCTGTTTGGAACATAGTAAGGTGCTAGAAATGTTTAATCTCCTCTCCTTCCCATTTCTCGCTTCTTGATATTTTCACCTGCAATATATTTATCCTAAATGCCAATTGTTATCACCATCATCCTCAAGGTTAGCAATACTAGTACCATTAATACTGTGGGTAAGACATTTAACTCCTCAGGGCCCAAAGCAACTCTCAAAGACCATTAAGTTACTGTTATTAAGACATAGTTGATCTCAAACAGTGAAGAATTCCTGTATGGGGAATTTGCCACAGTGATGAAATAATGGGTCCAGATGCAACCCCCTCCCACAAAACTGTTTTTTTTAATCTTTATGTTTTTCAGAGGTGTCGCTTCACTGCCCACAGTCTCTTAGGGAAGTATTCAAATCATTTAATAAAGATATTCCTAATCTTTAGTGTCCCCTGAGGTGTAAGTCCAGGATAGTGTTGAACTAGAGTTCATATATCATCAGAATTAGCTGATTGTATTGTGGTTATTTAACTTGGATAAGGGAACATGAGGGGGTAAACACAGTGCATATCTTCGTATTTCTGATGTGCATCCTCTGGTGTGGAAGAAAGATTGGATTTTGGTGTTTGGTCCAACAAGGCAGAACTAGTATCAAAGGGAAGAAGGGTAGCTTTTAGTTTAACATAAGGGGGGCAGGGATACTTAATACTATTATCTTAAAAATGAATCTCTGAGGAGCTAGAAGGTTTTCCCTCACTGGAGGTCTCCAGGCAGAAGCTGAGTGATGAATTGTCTCAAATGGTTATAGAAGAAGTCTTAGTTTATACATGATATGGATTAGATGACCTTTGGTATGCCTTCAAACTGTAAGAACTTATAATTCAATATGACTCCTTTAGATGCTCTCCCCAACCAAGTATAACAACAACAAACATCCAATAATTTGCATATTTTACATTTTTTAGTACATGATATAACACTTCATGGAAGGAAATAGACTTCTATAGGATGGACTCTACTATGTTTGTCTTCATTTCTTTTAAAATCAAATTTTATTATAATGGTATTGGTTCTGTACACCTCAAATTAGGGTAGACCTGACAATGGAGATGCACAAGAAAGTTTTGTCTTAATGGGCATGTTACTTAGTCACCAGGGAATGATAATATGACCTGGATTTCTTAGATAACTTTTTTTTTCAGAGTTGGGAGAATATGGCTATGAACCAATGCATTCAATATTGCCTTGCTTGATATGCTGTTTTTGTGAACTATCTTCTCCCGCCCCCCAAAACACACATTTTTATTCTTTATCCCCTTGCAGGGAGGGATAGAAGGATGAAATACTGGGAAATTAGATGACATAAAAAACAAAAACATGTCTATTTTTAAGAAATAATAAAGAACAATTCAAAGAAATGATTTAATATGGAATACAATATTTGGAGGGAAAAGAAACATTCAAGGGATGTTTGCAATGGCCATTCATAAACACACACAAACACAAACACACACACACACACACACACACACATCCTCTCTTCAAGATTTACCTTGAGGGTGGGAACACTAGAAACATACTGGCTATTGATTGAGTAGTTGACAAGTCAGCACATAATTATTCAATATGTGCTTCAAGCCAAGCACTGGGTGTAGTGTTGTACAAACTGAGATCTATACGAATAATTGACTATTATTAGATAGTTAATATGACAAATATGAAAACTTACGAGAAATATGGGATGTCTTATTTGAACTCATGCAGAGTAAAAAGAGCAAAACTAACCAAGTCATCAACAGTCATTGAACACTTACTATGACCCAGGAATTCTGTTTAGCTCTGCTGGGCACTGGCTAGAAGTTGAAAGTACAAATTCATGGGAAGAATATTCCAATGACTACAATAATTTTAATGAAAATGATATTAACATGCCCACTAACATGAATAATTTCCATACCTAATATCAGTTCCCGAGAAGAACAGCAAGCAAATATTGCTCCTGTTAGTGGGGGAGGGGGCAGGACAAACAAACATAACAGGAAGCAAATACTATTCATCTTATTGTTATGAGAACATAAAGCTAAACTGTAGCTAAAGCAGCAGGACAGGCAGAGGGAGAGTAGGAGGGAGAGTGTTTTGGGCAAATCAAACCACCACTACCAAAACCACCTTGACAACATCTACCCTTAGATTCACACTGAGATAACAAGAATACCTGAATTCAAGAGCTTTGGTATTGGTAGTGATTCCATATCACATCCTAAAACCCTCATCGTGGGCACAAACACAACCCCTACAGAGATTCAACCTGGCAACTGATGTTGCAAGTGCTCCAGCATTTTTCTTGTTTTCTATTCAGTCATGTCCGACTCTTTGTGACCCCATTTTGGATTTTCTTGGCAAAAATCCCAAATCCATTTGTCATTTCCTTCTCCACCTCATTTTACAGATGAGGAAACTGAGGTACACAGATTTAAATGACTTACCCAGTGACACACAGCTAAGTGTCTGAGGCCAGACTTGAACTCATGAAAATGAGTCTTCCTGACTGTGTATCTATTGAAGATCCCCAAAACAAAGTTCTTGTCAATAAAATCGTTGTTGCTTTCAAATGCTTCAGCATCGGAAATATGATTTTTTTTCAGTTTAAATAACATTAAAGAAGAGAAATTACCTTCTGTTTTGCTCCTACACCCTAAGGAACATGATACAATTTTATCTGACTTGCAACTAAAACTTTACTTATCTGTTGTCTCTCCTAATAGAATGTGAGCTCCTTAAGATCAGGGACTATTTCATTTTTTCTGTTGTGTCTCCAGCATTTAATAAAGTGCTTTGAAAATAGCATTTAATAAATGTTGCTAGACGGGGACTCTTTTATGTTTTTTTTTGCTCAAACATCTCCTTTATGGAGGAATTCAATGAGGGCATATATTCAGAAATTAGTCTTGTGCTTTTAAAAGGCATAAATAAGTATTATTAATGGGAGAAAATGACTTTTGGGGTTAGGGAGAACCTTTTTGAAATATCACTTGAATGAATAAATGCTGACCTAGAAAGCAGGTGAAATGCATTCTTATTACAGATTTTTTTTTTTACTTTCGGAAAGCCCTTTCACCTTGCTAGGCCTCAATTTCTTCATCTATAAAGTGAGAGCATTGAACCAGATGATCTCTGCATCTCCTACTATCTCTTAAATTTTATGATGTTATCTATGAGTCTCAGAACTCCCGTGAGAATTCAACCAATAGACTCTTTCTGGTCCCTTTCCTTTCCCCTGGTCCAGGTTCAGGTGGAAGAGATTGTTCTCCTTAGTTTGAATGCTCCCCTTTCCCCCTGCCATGCATAAGGCCCATGTAACCAAGAACATTATTGTTTTCTGTACAGTTTGAGTCAAGTTACAAGTGTTGGTTGATGAAAAAATTAGTCATTAAAAATCAGCCATCTGTTCCTCTAATCTCTGCATAGAATCATATCAAGTTGGTAGATATCATTGGATTTTTAGGGGGAATTAAAAAAACTGAGCATGAGAAAGTGACATTAAGGTTTTATGTCCTCTTCTTGGGGCCTAATAAACAATATTAATGGTGAAGCATGGGAAGGATTAATATATCCTTCCTACAAGACCTTTGCTTATAGCAATGCTGAGGAGTTCTGCCTGCTAAAATATGAGCCCTATAGTACCTCTCCAGGCATAAATTATTGGGTTTTTCTTCTCCTTGAAGGAGAGCCTGTCACTCCAAAGGCAATTTTTCTCTCTGAGTCCTTTGTACTATAATTTCATGCACTCACTGCATTGCATATCCTGATGTGAAACATGTCATCCCCTTCCCACACCCACTCATATGCAGTACCCACAACTCATGAATGCTTCTCACAGAGAAATTAACATGGGGTGGTGTGGAACTTTGTTTTCAATTTCTTTATTCATGACTGATCTATCCATGAGAAAAAGGGGTAGTTTCTGAATTATGAGTAATTCTAAAGGAATGAAACAGAGTGGCATAGGAGTATAGGTTTAGAGCTGGGAAGGACCACAGAGATCATCTAGTCCAATGTCCTAGGTTTTCAGGTAGGGGAACTGAGTCATAGGGGTTGCATAAGTAGTAACTTGAAGAGTCAAGGCCATTGTGCACATTCTTTGATGCTCAATTAGGTATTCTTAATCTTTAGTGTCTCAGAGACACTTTTGGCAGTTTGGCAAAACACAAGGACCACTTTTTAGATTAAGGTTTACAAATAATTAAACAAAATGCTAAATGTTAATGTAAGCTAATGAAAAGAAAGATTTTTTTCCATCTAAGTTTACAGGTCCCCTCTCCACTGAAATCGATCCATAGGCCAGGTTAAGAAGCCCTATTATTATCCAACCATCCTTTCACCAGTGTCTGCTGTCTTTTCACGGTATGCCACCATTTGCCGTATTGATTAATAAAATGAGCTTAACACTGAAGGCTTTCAGAATCTTCTGAGAGCCTGGACAAGAAAGAATTCAAGGAGAGTTTCTTTATAATCACCAGGCAGTTCTTTCAAGGAGGTAAAACAGATGGTGGATGGCATGAGCAGAAAGGTGTAAAGCTTCCAACCTGTACCAAAGTATCAACTCCGGTGACTCTAATGGTCTCTAAAATTCTACTATGACAGAAGCTCAGCAAATGCTGATTTCTTTTTTTTTTATATTTGAAACATTTAATGTTAAGACCTCGAATTTCAGATCCATTTCCTTCTTCCCTTATCATCCATTCCCTCTGGGGAGATAAGTAATTCAGTATATGTTGTACATGTCTAGCTATGCAAAACATTATCATAGTAGATATATTGTACAAGGCTGCTTATAATTCCCTCCCACTCATCCCACCCCCCACCTGGTCCATTCCCTACATGATCCTGTCCCTCTTCTATAGTGGGTACTTCCAACCTCCCCTCCCCCCAAGGATGCCCTCCCATCCATCATCCTTCCTCTCATCCCCCTTCCCCCTATTCTGCTGCAGGTTAAGATATCCCATTTAGTATGTATGTCATTCTCTCCCTGAACCAAATTCAATGAGAATGTGGTTTTGCCTTTTTGCCTTCCTATTCTCCCCCTCCCTTGCAACCACTTCCCCTTGCTTCTTCTACATGAGATAGTTTACCCTACCCTGTCTCTCCTCATCTCCTCTTGCCACTTTCCTCTCTCACCTCATAATTTCATCCCTTGAGTATTCTCCCTTCCCAACAAATTCAACCTATGCCCTCTATCCATATATAACTGTAACCATATACACACACATTCACATATGTATTCATATGGCCACACACCCTTCTTCCATTATTTTCATAGTGAGAAAGATATCATCAGTCACAGTTATTGCTTTTCCATATAGGAATGTAAATAGTTCAACTTTGATAAGTTCCTTTTGATTTCTTTTCCCTGATTACCTTCTCAGGCATCTCTTCCTTCTTGTGTCTGGATGTCAAATTTTCTATTCAATTCTGGTTTTTTCCTCAAGAATGCTTGAAAGTCCTCTATTCCACTGAATGACCATATTTTCCCCTGAAACAAAATACTCAGTTTTGCTGGGTAGGTGACCCGTGGGTTCATTCCCAGATCTTTTGCCCTCTGGAATATCATATTCCATGCCCTTTGATCCCTCAGTGTAGAAGCTGCCAGGTCCTGGGCTATTCTGATTGTGTTTCTACAATATTGAAATTGTTTCTTCCTGGCTGCTTGGAATATTTTCTCCTTGATCTGGGGATTCTGGAACCTGGCTATAATAGTCCTGGGAGTTTTCTTTTTGGGTTCTTTTTCAGGAGGTGATCGATGGATTCTTTCAACCTCTATTTCCCCCACTGGGTCTAAAACATTAGGGCAATTTTCCTTGAAAATTTCTTGAAGGGTGATTTCTAGGTTCTTTCTTTGATCATGGCTTTCAGGTAGTCCAATAATTTTTAAATTGTCTCTCCTGGATCTATTTTCCAGGTCAGTGGTTTTTCCCATGAGATATTTCACATTGCCTTCTAATCTTTCATTTGTTTGGATCTGCTTAACAGCATCTTGATTTCTCATAAAGTCATTAGCTTCCATTTGCTCCAGTCTAACTCTGAAGAAATGAATCTCTTCAGTGAACTTTTGAGATTCTTTTTCCATCTGGCAAATTCGACTTTTTAAGGCATTCTTCTCCTCCTTGCCCTTTTGGGCCTCCTCTGCCATTTGAGTTAGTCTATTTTTTAAGGTGTTGTTTTCCTCAGTCAGTCTGTTGACCCTCATCTCATACTTTTCCTGCATCCTTCTCATTTTTCTTCCCAATTTTTCCTCCACTTCTCTTATTTGATTTTTAAAGTCCTTCTTAAGGTCCTCTGTGGCCTGCAACCCACTCATGTTTTCCCCTGTGGCTTTTGGAGCAGGACTTCTGACCTCACAGTCCTTTTCCCACTCTATGCCCCCAAAATAGGAGTCTAGGGTTGCATTTTTCTGTTTCCTTTGCCTTGGCATGTTGCCACTTAATTACTTGACTTTTGGGCTTGTTGCCACACTATGGCTTTAAGGCCAGCTAGAGGAATTTTCGTCCTGAACGCGTGGGGGGCAACTTCCGTTTCTGGCAAGCTGTAAACCCACCCACGACTTCCACCCCAGATCACAATCCAGATCCAGGGAGGTTATAGCAAGAGCGATTACCCCCCAAGACTGATCGCTGTATCTCCTTACAGTTAGCATGCAGGCCAGAAGCTGGAGCTGCCTCTGAAAACTACAAAATGGCGTGTCTCCTCAGTGGCTTCTAACCCCCAGGGGAGGGTGCCGACGCATTCCCCAAATACTGGTCCCAAAGTCCATAGGACACTAACCTCTTACTTTGTCCTAGGCATGTCTATGTTGATAATTCTGGAATCGCCACAGCTGCTGGTGTTCTGGGGTCTCTCCAGCCAGCTGCTGGCCCTGCCGCCCTGGGGCTAAAACCACGGCTCACGAGGACGTGGGCTCGGCTCGGCTCCCTGCGCTCTGCGTGCTGCACGCTGCCAGCTCCCAGACCGCCGTGCTGGTCCTTCCTGTAGGGCTGCTGGGCTGTCCTCAGCGGGAGGTTAGCTTCTCTGTGTCGTTCTGTGGTGCTGGGGCTCCAGAAGTTGTTCAGAGTCCCCTTTTACATAGTTTGGCGGAAATCTTGGGGCAGAGTGGCTTGGATGAGTTGTTTCTACGCCATCTTGGCTCCACCCCCAAATGCTGATTTCTTTAGGCCCCCATCAGAAAATTGAAGAAAAGCAAATACTTTGGTAATGATGCCATCTACAGTATCATTAGTTACTATAGCTGTGGGGAAAGGCTAAGACGAGAACATAAAAAACCAGTACCCAGAATGGGATTGTCATGGGAGCCATAAGACAGTGAATAAAAAAGAAAGTGTGTATGAGCCCAGTTATGATTCCCTTCAACACACAGTTGTTTTATAGAACTGCAATATTTGAAGCTCTTCATGAGGTGGTGACATCACAGGTTTGTCTAGATTGGGATCTAGTAGGAATTAAATGAAACCATAATAAGGAATCTAGAGGTATTCATAAGAGGAGTAGGCAGAGAGAGGGAGCAGCACAGGTCAAAAAAAGTAGGGTCAGGACGAATAAGAGAGTTCTAGGTCTTGAAGGAGTCTTAAGAGAGGTTAGCTCTTCCAGTTGTCTCTGCCTACAGGGAAAATAAACAAAATAATAATACAAAATTAATAATAATAATACAAACAAACAAAAAACCCTACATTTTAACCCTATTAAGATATAACTCATTCTCTCTCTCTCTCTCTCTCTCTCTCTCTCTCTCTCTCTCTCTCTCTCTGTCTCTTTTTCTCTCCCATCCACAATGATTTTTAGGATGAGTCTCTAAGAATTTGTAGAGTGTTTGACCCATTCAAGAAAGAAAATCTTTAAGTCTAAAAGTTCTTCTAAAATCTTTCTTCACAGATTCAGAGTACCACAGTTGCATAAAATGTCACAATTATGTAAGCCAATCAATGCCTGAAAAAAAAAAGATCCCCATAACTGTATAACATACTCAATAATTTACCAACCAGACTTCGCTTGAAAACCTACAAGGCTAGGAGGCCCACCATCTCCTGAATCAACTCATTTAACATTTTAATAGCACCAATTAATAATAGGAACTTTTACTTTTTCTTATGTCACACCTAAATTTGAATCTTTACACGTTGCACTCAGTCCTCTTAGCTCTGCCCTCTTCTGAGGTCCAGAATAATATGTGACACTTCAGTTCTTTTTTCTTAAAGTGAATTAAAATAGACTTACATTAAATAGACTGTTCCTTTAAACTTTCTCATATGGCATGACTTTGAGAGATTCCATCACCCTGTACCCCCCTTTGGATATTCTCTGTTTATCAATGATTTCCATAAAAGGTCACATAGAAAGGGGTATATGATATTCTACATATTGTCTGATGAGGGCCAAGTGTTATAATAACACTGATGATGATGATGATGATGATGATGATGATGATGATGATGATGATGATGACGATGATGATGACTTTGCTCAACCTTGTACACAAAGTCTCTTAAGGAAGTATAAAATTGCATTCATTTACATTCCTGCAATATTGCATTATTAACTCATATTAAGTTAATAATGCATTTTCCTAATATCCTCAAGTCTTTTTCAAATGAAATACTATCTAGCCATAACTCCATCTTGTACTATTGAAGTTACTTTTTTGAGCCAAGGTGAAATGCTTTTTATTCTATATGTTATGGTTCAGTCTTTTAGAAGCAATCCACTATTCTAGCATGTTAAAATCTTTGGGGGCAATTCTAACTTTTATGTGAATCACATGTGATGTGTACAACATCACAAAAATTTAGTTAAGTACTGAACCTCTGTCTTAGGTATCTGAATCATTAAGGGTGGCAAAGGAGGTAGTCAAGCAGCAAGGACAGATGGATAGATAGGCAGACAGACAGAAAAACAGAGAGATACATAGTAGATATATATTTGATAGATGGATAAAAATATTAGATTGATACAGATAGATTTATAGATAGATACAGCTACAGAGATAACTATTGAAACTCTCTCTCCCTCTCTCCCCTCTCTCTATCCCTCTCTTCTCTTCCTCCCTCTCTCCCTCTCTCCCAGAGGGATGGTATTATTCTCTTCCCATTCAATAAGAATGGGAAATGGAAATGGGTCCTTTTTCTTTGAGTTTAAAGAATGACATATGATGTAGGGAGAAGGAAGAAGATTGGTCATAGGCAACTGGAAGAGTGAGATGTCACAGAACGGAAAACTCCTAAAACTATTAATGCTAGAAACTGTTCTTATAGCAGGAAACACGAGTTTTATTCCTTTCTCTGTCTTTGATGTGGTTTGCAATATGAGGCAAGTTATCTAATATTCTTGACTACATTTTCTGCCCTGTGTAGAATGGAAGTTAATCATAATTACCGTGTACCTACCTATCTTTTCTGGATGCTTATGCCAGATAATGAATTGATGTTTGTAAAGTGCTTTGAACCCTTTGGGAAAAGGCTGCGCTAATATGGGCATGCCTCCCTATAATTATAAAGCATTAATGGTTTATTATGTATTATCATTCAATTATTCAATAATGGTCCACTAAATGAGGCTAAATTACAGCCATAGTCCAATCATAGGTCTCCATCACCACAGCTGCTCTTCAATTGCGGGCTTGGTCTATCACATTTCATGTACTTTTGATGAGGAAAGGAAAAGAATGAAGGGGCCGTTCATTTCAAAGACCATAATGGAGACGAGATCCCATATAATCAATCATCCCAAGGCTGTACGAATTATATTTAAGAAAGCTGTAGACTGGTTGGTAGAAAGAAAATGTATTCAAGAGAAGGGATGTTGTGAATCCTGCTTGCATATGTTAGACACACTAATACTATTGACAACATGCCCTGTTGCTCTTATAAATGTGTGATACAGTATTTCATGAATACTAAATGTGATAGGATAATATGTGATGGGGTAACTGGATAAAAGCGGTAGACTCATTTACACAGATTTTGGCAAGTCCTCAATATTTTCCCGCGGGTTCATTGCCGTTCACGGCACAGTATAGCATCCCATAAGGTAGATAGAAACTGCTGAAATGCTTCCTTGGGACTGCTGAGGTTTTTTAAATTTAGCATTGGTGCAGGTTTCTGAGTTGTGATCTCCCTGGAAACAGGGGTGAGTGTCTCCCAGAATAAGTGAGCCTCAGAGAACAGGGGATCTCATCGCTGCTACAACGCTTCACCCACATACCACAATCTTGCCAGCAGCATTTCCAGAAACTTGCTCTCCTGAGTCACTCAGGCTATGACTTCTCTTGGACTGCATCCCACACATTTGCCAAAAATAGTTTTGAAAATTATTAATAATATTATTATCATAGCTCTTGGGGTGAGTTATTTGTTGTTTTTTCTTCTTTTCCTTGAATCAAAACAGACATGCAAGATTCAAGTCACCGGGGCATTTACTAATATAATCCATGATAATATTATCCATGCCTTATCTTTAAAAGCTAAATGTGGTGGGAAAGATATGACACAATTTATCTATGATATGTCCCAGCTTACTATAGGAAACTACCTTGGTCATTTCAAGTCCCTTTTCCCAAGATTATCCGCATAAGAACAAATCCTGGTATAGATTAGGAGATAATTAGGACTGGTGGAGTCTTTATTCATTTGTAAAGATGTATCTAAGAGTTTTTTATCTTTTGTTGGAGGTGGGTATTACTAGACGTATAATTTTATCAATAAGTGAAACTCACAATTGCTTATAATCATAGAGTCAGTTGAGACATGTGAAACTAGTGTTCAGGTCATCTTGACTCTAAAACTGGACCTCCAGCCACTATTTTAAAATTTTCCCAAGGCTTTATGTAACTGCAGAAGTTTCAAGGTCATGTTATTTATATAGACCATTAAGAGTAATTCATCACATTTCTACTTTTTTTTTCTAGAAAATATACTAGGTATTCTGTCTGTGTGAGTGTATTAGGAAATTTAAAGAAAAATCTTTGTAGGATTATTTCTCAAAATATTATTTTAAAATTTTATTTCTTTTCTGAATTTAAGAAATAAAACAAGTATTTCTATGACATAGTATCTGAAAAACAAACATAATTGCATAGGAAACTGAAAATATATTATGTAAAACTTGCCATTCCTTTTAAATATACAATAGTTACTTTCTTATAACTGTAACTTTCTTATAACATGTAACTATGTACGTACACAAGTTACATATATCTATGTTACATGTAACTTTCCTTCTTTTTCCCCTTTTTCTTTCCTCTCTCTCCCCTTCCTTAGAGATGGCTACCATTAGACACAAATGTGCATGTTGGTGTGTGTGCAGACATATACATACACACACACACACATACACACACATATATATATATATATACATATATATATATATATCATTCTAAACATCTATCCATTCTTTCTCTGGATGTGGACTTTTAAATATCATAAGAACATAGTATTTAGTGCTAGTTCATATAATAAGCTAATTCATCTCATTCAGAGTAGCGGCCTTTCCTTAAAGCCAAATCAGAAAACCACTGGAAAGCTTCACACAGCAGGGGGATAAAATAGAGATCTTAACACTCCCTCATGATTAGTCTCTGGTCATGCCTTGGTGATCAGAGGGAACCACTGAATTCATAGCTGCATGTGATGGAAATATTTGAACCCTCTGAGCATAGCCGATAAGACTCAACCTGTTTGAGTTCCTTTTTACATAGTCCAAAAACCAAGATTTTCCCATAGATCCATAGATAGAAAACCAGATGTGTAGCGGGGAGAAAGACACAAAGACTCATTAAAAAATGGGACTCTGGGGGCAGCTAGGTGGCGCAGTGAGTAGAGTGTCGGCCCTGGAGTCAGAAGGACCTGAGTTCGGATCTGGCCTCAGACCCTTAACACACACAAACAAAAACCTAGCCGTGTGACCTTGGGCAAGTTACTTAACCCCAATTGCCCTCCAAAAAGCAAAAAAAAAAAAATGGGGACTCCAGAGAGAGGAGGAAGGGAAGGAGAGAGAAAGAGAGAGAGAAAGAGACAGAGAGAGAGAGACACACACACACACACACACAGAGACAGGCAGAGACAGAGAGAGACAGAGACACAGAGATAGAGATAGTGAGAGGGGAAGAGAGGGAAGAAAAGAAGGAAGGATAGAACTTGTATGTCTTTTCTTAATATCACACAGGATTACTGTGTCTCTATGGGCTATCTATGCTTATTTGTAGAATACAGGCATAAGTGTGCTATTTTTCCCCTGAATAGGTTCCAAATTACTAAAATTACCCTATCTGTGGTGAGAACAATTAAAGATGTTCCCAGCATCAGTTAGTGTTAATTGGAAGAATGTGGGTAATGAAGTCCTTCCAATTAGCCAATCCCATCATACCTGGTATTTCCTTCTTGCCAGGGACCTAGTCTAACACTAAATGGAGTCATAGATCCATTCAATCTCCAAATCTTTGTTCCTGTGATTTTAATATTTCAGGCGAGCCCCTATTCTAAATAAAATTGTAAGGTGGAGCCCAGGGCAGGGAGTATCTTGGGTGTCTCTCTATCACAATCTTTTAGATTGAACTTCCGGTTTTGTTTTTGTTTTTGTTTTGTTTGTTTGTTTTTGACATTCTTTCTGACTATGGCCTGGGAGGATACAGGGCTAGGATCACACATTTTTGTGTTTGTAGAGAAAAGGGGTAAGATTGCTAAACATTTGTTCTTGTAATACAGAGAAACTATATGTTAGACTCAGCATATAGTCAAAAGACATCTATTTAGCACCATCTATGTGTTAGGTACTATGTTAAGTACTGGGAATAGAACTAAAAGGAAAAGAAACATGGCACTTGCCCTCAAGGAGCTTACAATCAAGTGGAACAAGACAAAAGAAAAAAGGCAATTTAAAGAGAATTGCAAATGAGAGAGAGAGAGAGAGAGAGAGAGAGAGAGAGAGAGAGAGAGAGAGAGAAGAGAGAAGAGAGAAGAGAGAGAAAGAGGGAGACTATTCTTACACTTAGGAGGATAGCTGATTGAGGAAATCCTGAGTCAAGAATATATGTACATAGTATTGCTCTATTATAGATACTAAATACAGCTGCATATATATTCAAATGTGATAAACATTTATATATGCACACGTAGGTATATTCTATATCAGATAGCTATAGTTGATATAGATGATGGTGATAAGGATATAAAATAAAACAAAGCAAAGCAAAACCAAACCAAAAATAGTCCCTGCCCTCAATAGAAGAGAGATAACATTGTATACTGGAAAGGGCTCTGGAATGAGGTTCAGGGGGGCTGAATTCAAACAACACTATGCTGCTTGTTACCTATGTGAGCTTGATCAAATTATAACAGTTCTCTCGTCCTCAGTTTCCTCACTGGTTAAATGATGGCAGTTAAACACAATGACTTCTAGAGTCCCTTCCAGATTTAACACCATTAACTTATGTTTATCTATAGATCTATACATCTTAGATATTATTGATATATATTAAATAGATGTATACTATATAACTATAGAGACTATATATCCCTATATATGACATCTATGTGTAAATATACATATACATCATGTTTAAATCTGTACGTATATGTACATAAACATCAGTATATTCCAAATGAGAGAGATACACGTATAAATTATATACAGATGAAAAAGAGGTAGAGTTAGCAGGGACATAACAACTTCTGAGAAGTGGTTGGGAAACACCAATAAGTGGGAAGATGAAGTGAGGACTAATGCAGAAAATATACTGGAGCTCAACCTCTGAGAAAGGAAGATTCTCAACGGTAAAGCAGAGAAAAGCTTGCTGAATGGCCTTGGCCATTGGTAATGTGGAAGGCAGTGCTGTTGATAATATGTGAGTCAAAAATTAAAACAACCAAAGGAAAGAAGCAAAGAAGGGGATTCAAAGCTGTGGATCTGTTCTTCCTGTATAAATCTGGAGATCAGTAAGTGGTACCATGGGACTTTTTGTCTCCCTGCCCAGGACTTGTTCCAATCCTGCCTTGCCTCTGCATTTTTTTAAAAGTTGAATTCAGTTGGACAGCTGGTTATTTGGAAAACAGGTGGTTGGAACTTGTTGTTTGACTGAATTCAATCAATCGTTTTCAAAATAACCATGTGTGCCATCATTTAATGGAAATCTACCTTTCATAGTCCAGACTGTTTGGAAAACAAATGGTTATCCCCATAATAATAGCAGATTTTTATATAGCATTTTCAGGGTTTACACAGTATTATTCTAGGCATTATTTCATTTAAAGTTAACAATAATATTTTCTAAAGTTTCCATAATACTTTAAGTTTAGCAAAGCATTTTATATAAATTATCTCTTTAGATATCGTATACATTTTACAGAGGAAAAGACTGAGGCTCAGATAGGAAAAGTGACTTAATGAGGCTTACAGCTAATATGTTTCTAAGATTGGGTTGAACCGCACATCTTTCTGACTCCAACAACAATCATATAGCATATATTTTTTTAGATTTCCAAAACAATTTACAAATCATTTCTCATTTGGTACTCATAGCAACCCTGAAAAATAGGTACTATTATTATTAGTCCCACTTTACAAATTAGGAAATTGAGGGACAGAATGGTTAAAAGACAGGTTTAGGGCCACATAACTAGGAAGTGTCTGAAGTCAATTTTGAATTCAGTTCTTCCTGACTCCAAGTCCTGGGTACTTTCTAACTGTCTACAATGTAAAAGAAAAGAAAGGGAAGGAGGAAAGGAAGGAAGGAAGGAAGGGAACATATATTCTCTTTTGGAGTGTGAACAAGTCAATAGATGATTCAGAAAATAATTTGACTTGATAGACTGCTATCAAAAGAAGGACAAATAACTGTCACTTCTAAAGAACTTTGAGATTTGGAATTCACTTTACATGCAGTAAATTAATTTCATCTTGAGAAAAATACTCTAGGTAAGTACTACAGGAATTATTAAGACTATTTTTTTGTTGTTCAGTTGTTTTTCAGTCATATCCAATTTTTCGTGACCCCATTTGTGTTTTGGGGTTTTTTTTGGCAAAGTTGCTGAAGTAGTTTTCTATTTCCATTTCCAGATCATTTTAGAGATGAGGAAATTGAGGCAAATGGAATGAAATGAGTTGCATAGGGTCACACAGCTAGTAAGTGTTTGAGGTCAGATTTGAACTCAGAAGGTGAGTTCCTGATTTCAGATCTCTCATGAGTTTCACCTAGCTGCCCTAAACACTATTTTATAAATGAACAAGTGAAGTCTCAGAGCTACAGGGTGCTTTGTCCTCAGTAACACAGTTAGTATCAGATTTCAAATCTAGAATGTCTTGAATGTATAATCCTGCTACTCCAAGTCCAATGTTTTTTCCACTCCACTACTTTGTCCTAAGTTTCAGTGGCCCCAAGGAGCCTTCCTACAAAGCAATATTCACCTTTCTACTGTACTTCCTATACACAGAGAAAATGGACATGACCCAAAATAATATAGGGTTTTTTTTAATTTTAATTCAGTGTTTTTAGTGAAATTACATAGGAAAAATAGATTCTATTGCTTTAGATCAAGGCAATAAGGGGATGAAAGTTCATTTTCAAGTCATCTCACTTCACAGTAGAACTGCTAATGAATTGTGCCTTTTAACATAAAAGTAAATATTCTTATTCTCTAAGAATTGAAGGATTTTAGATTATTTGAAAGTATTGGCTTTCTTATTCTCCAGGTTGTATTGCATTGGAACGAGTTTATTGAGGGAGACCAACTATTTAGTTGCTTAGAAGTATATAAAGCCTGGACAGACCTTGAATGATTTAGGGTTCAGAATCCTAAGGAATTTTTTTAAGTAGAGTCTAAAAATGAAAGATTCCCATGGTTATCAGTCATAGGACTTTATGAAAGTACTGAAATGAATAGCTTCATAGAACCTAGAGACCATAGGGACTTTAAAGACCATTTGATCACTCTCCCATCCCCTCATTTTGTAGATGGGATATTTATATGATATTCAGGTTAAATGGCTTTCCCAAATCCCTATTGGTAATATAATAAAGAGCTGGATTATAATCTTATTTCTCTGATTTAAGATTTAACATTCTTTTCATTGTACCTGAGGGGATACATGTTGATCGTTAGTATTGTACAACTATATATATGAAGTTCGGAAGAGAGACATAGTGGTATAGTGGATGGGTGCTCAAATATGGCATTAGAATGACATAGGATAAAACACTCCCTTTGAGATAAACTAGGTATATGATCACGGGCAAGTCACTTCACCTTTCGAGGCCCAAGAAACGCCTTAATAATATGTCAATTAAAGTGAAATCAACAAATGATCATTGAATGTCTATTACATTCAGGCACTGTAGTAACATTTATATTGGCTCTAACCAAGCTTCTGATCTGCATGGGTGAAGTTAGTTTCCACACTCTAGTTCCTCTATGACAATGAAATTACAAGTACAAATCATCATTATTCTTAACATCATTAATAGCATCATGATAATTAATGCAAATCAGCAAATAAAGTTGATATCTGAATTACAAGTACAAATCATCATTATTCTTAACATCATTAATAGCATCATGATAGTTAATGCAAATCAGCAAATAAAGTTGATATCTACTTTCTTATGCAGACATGATTAAAGAAAAAATACTAATGTTGAACTATATTTCAAATGAAAAGACACTTCTATTTAAAAATAAAATCATTGTTAATATTATTCTTATTATTTTGGTGAAAGATACATTGACTATTCCAATAAAAAGCATTTCTTAAATATTTGCTCTGTGCCAAGCTCTCCATTAAATGCTAGAGTTAAAAAGAAAGTAGTAAACACAGTCTCTGCCCTCAAGAAACTTACATTATAATAGGGAAAACAACATGAAGGTACTTATGTAAAATTATATATATATATATATATATATATATATATATATATATATATATATATATATATATTGTAGCTGGTCAGAAAACTTGGAAGGCACAAAAAAACCATTCTGCACAAGTGAGCATGATTTACTAAGATAAAAACTGGATTTGTGGAAGAATAGGATTACTTATATGATTATGTTCTCAGTTTGGTTCAAGCAAGTACATCTAACTGCCTACTGCGTAAAGTACTGTACTAGGTGCGAGAAGAATTTCTTTAGGTTGAAATGCGTATGTGTGGTTATTGGCATGAGTGTCTCTTATAACCATGAAGAAAATAAAACCTTCAGAATTTTCCATGTTGCTCAATTCTTATCCACAATTATCCATAAATCCGTCTGAGAGAATACACCCAAAAGCTCTTGTTCTTTTTATACTAATGTAGCACTTGGTTTGTCCATCTGCTGACATATATTCTTGTTTCATGTTCCATTCTTAGCTTACTTTTACAGTCATACATGTTCTTGATAATGTCATTTAGATCATTTTAGCTCATCATCATCATCAATGATGGGGCTGCAATCCGCCACACATGTTACAATTCACCTTTGGGCTTCTTTTCATTTTAATTCTCCTAAGATTCAGATATTACATACTTTACAATCATATGACATTTCTAGCCTTATTTTTCGAGATAGTCTTTTATCTTGCTGAGAATATGGAAGAAAGCAAATATTAAAAAATACATTGTTTTCATCTTTTTTTTCTGGTTTACAATATTCATTTCCTCCAGATTTTGGGTTATAATTTTATCCCAATTATTTCCCCTACCAACCACCCCAGAATAGCAGTCCCACAAGATATCCTCTCATCCTATCTGCTCTCTTCCGTATTTTCTCCCATACCCCCTTCGACTTTACCATTAGGACAAGGTGAATCTCTGTGCCCCAATACCTGCACATCTTATCTCCCAATTACATGCAAAATAGTATTAATAATAGTATTTGTATATATTTGGAACATTTAATTTTAAAACTTCAAATTTCAGATCCATTCCCTTCCTTCCTTGTCACTCACTCCCTCTGGGAAGATAAGCAATTCAGTATGTGTTGTACGTGTATAGCTATGCAAAACATTACCATAGTAGATATATTGTAGAAGACTACTTATATTTCCCTCCCACCCATCTCACCCCCCACCTGGTCCATTACCTACTTTGATCCTGTCCCTCTTTGAAAGTGGGTACTTCCAACCTCCCCTCCCCGAAGAATGCCCTCCCCTCCATCATACCCCCTCCCCCTTCCCCCTACTTTGCTGCAGGGTGAGATAACCCATTTAGTATGTATGTCATTCCCTGAGCCAAATTCAATGAGAATATGATTTAGCCTTTTTGCCTTCCTGTTCTTCCCCTACCCTGCAACCACTTCCCCTTGCTTATTCTACATGAGATAGTTTACCCCACCCTGTCTCTCCCCATCTCCTCTTGCCCCATTCCTCTCTCACCTCTTAAGTTCACCCCTTCAGTATCATCCCTTCCCACAAATTCAACATGTGTCCTCTATCCACATATGTATTCATATGCCCATATACCCTTCTTCAATTATTTTCATATTGAGAAAGGTTTCATCAGTCACAGTTATTATTTTTCCATGTAAGAATATGAATAGTTCAACTTTGATAAGTTCCTTTTCATTTCTTTTCCCTGATTACCTTCTCAAGCATCTCTTGCTTCTTGTGTATGAATGTCAAATTTTCTATTCAACTCTGGTTTTTTCCTCAAGAATGCTTGAAAGTCCTCTGTTCCACTGAATGACCATATTTTCCCCTAAAACAAAATACTCAAGTTTCCCTGGGGATGTGATTCTTGGTTTTAATCCCATGTCCTTTGCCCTCTGAAATATCATATTCCATGCTCTTCAATCACTCAGTGTAGAAGCTGCCAGGTCCTGGGCTATTCTGATTGTGTTTCCACAATATTGAAATTGTTTCTTCCTGGCTGCTTGCAGTATTTTCTCCTTGATCTGGGAGTTCGGGAACCTGGCTATAATATTCCTAGGAGTTTTCTTTTTGGGATCTTTTTCAGGAGGTGATCTGTGGATTCTTTCAACCTCTATTTTTCCTTCTGGGTCTAAAACATCAGGGCAATTTTCCTTGAGAACTTCTTGAAGGATGATTTCTAGGTTCTTTCTTTGATCATGGCTTTCAGGTAGTCCAATAATTTTTAAATTATCTCTCCTGTATCTATTTTCCAGGTCAGTGGTTTCTCCCATGAAATATTTCACATTGCCTTCTATTATTTTATTTGTTTGGATCTGTTTAACAGCATCTTAATTTCTCATGTCACTAGCTTCCACTTGCTCCAGTGTAACTCTGAAGGAATGAATCTCCTCAGTGAGCTTTTGAGATTCTTTATCCATCTGGCAAATTCGGCTTTTTAAGGCATTCTTCTCCTCATTGCCTCTTTGAGCCTCTTTTTCCATTTGAGTTAGTCTATTTTTTAAGGTGTTATTTTCCTCAGTTAGTCTGTTGACTCTCATTTCATATTTTTCCTGTATCCTTCTCATTTCTCTTCCCATTTTTTCCTCCACTTCTCTTATTTGGTTTTTAAAATTCTTCTTAAGGTCCTCTATTGTCTGTAACCTACTCATATTTTCATTTGGGGCTTTTGGTGTAGGATTTCTGATCTCACAGTCCTCCTCCTGTTCCATGCTTCAGTCCTCTTTGCCGCCAAAATAGGAATCTAATGTAGCATTTTTCTGTTTATTTTGTTTCCTTTGCCTAGGTATGTTGCCCCTTAATCACTTGAATTTTGGGCTTTTTGCCACAGTAGGACTCTGCCACCAGACAGGGGAGCTGCCATCCCAAAAGTTGGGGTCTTCACAACTGCCAGAGGTATTAGTTGGGTGGCCTCTGTGAAGCCTCTATATGCTCTTCAAGCTGGATATTCACCCCAAGACCTCCACCCCAGACCACAATCCAGATTCAGGGAGGTTAAAGCAAGAGCGATTACCCCCCCAAGACTGATCACTGGACCCCCCTACATTTGCAGGCCAGGAGCTAAAGCTGCAACTTGAGCTGCAAAATGGCATCTGTGTCGCATCTTTGCAGCCACTTCTCACCCCCAGCAGAATAAGCCGACAAGTTCCCCAAATACTTGTCCCAAAGTCCATAGGGCACTAACCTCTCACATTGTCCTAGGCAAATCTGTGTTGCTAATTCTGGAATTGCCACAGCTGTTGGTGTTTTGGGGTCCCTCCAGCTGGCTGCTGGTCTGGCCACCCTGGGGCTCAAGCCTCTGACTCAGGTGTGCCTGGGCACGGCTCCCAGAGTGCTGCCCTTTCTGTTCCCAGTGAATTGTGCTGGCTGTTCCCTGGCTCGCTGCCAGGCTGTCCTCAGTGGGAGGTTAGATTCTCTGTTTTGTTCTGTGGGTGCTGGAGCTCCAGAGGTTGTTCAGAGTCCACCTTTTACATGGTTTGCAAGTGGTGTGGGCTGGAGTGCCATGGAAGTGCTGTTTCTACTCCACCATCTTGGCTCCACCCCCCTTTTTTCATCTTTAAGGAACAAATCATCTAGTACATTAATTTCTTTTCCATGGCCAAAAATTTTCATGTCTTGTTATTTTAATATTTATTATAAATTTAGAATATTATGCATTCATGTAACCCAATAAACCTTAATCAAGAACTTACTATGTACACGGTATAGTTCTTGGGGTGAGAGATATAAGGATAAAATGACAACAAATAGTCCTTGGCCTCAAGAAGATGAAATTCTACCGTTGCTGCAATAGATGTAACTTATTTTGTAGCTTTTTTCTTCAATTAATTAATTTTATCACCTCAACTATTACTATAATTTTCCTTCATTTCCTTCATGTACCTAAAAGGACACTTTGTTGTCTTACGCATTCCCAATTATCCCTTGTCTTACTGGAGATTAGTTATTCTGTTTCTGGTGCTGTTACTCACTTTGTAATTATTTTATGCAGTTCTTTCCATATTTCTTTATATTCTGTAAAAGATTGTTGGTCTTAATTGTATGTCATTCCATTATATAAATTATTTAACCATTTCCTTATTGTTGGACATGTAGGTTTTTTCTGTGTTTGTAGGGTTTTTTATTTGCTGTAACAAATAATGCTGCCAATATAACCTTGAAAGAAACATTTCTTTCTTTCTTTTCTGCTTTTCTTTATGTTTCTAATAACACTTTCAGGGACTATCTCCATCAATTATATGATAGAGTCAAGTTTTATTTTTCCTTAAAAAGAAAAATCCTCCCCTTCCCTTTCCTTTGTTATGCTTCCTTCTCTTTTTGGTTCCTCTTTCTTCCTTTTTCTTTTCTTTCTTTCTTTCTCTTCCTTCCTTCCTTCCTTCCTTCCTTCCTTCCTTCCTTCCTTCCTTCCTTCCTTCCTTCCTTCCTTCCTTCCTTCCTGTCTTCCTTCCTGTCTTTCTGTCTTGCTCTAACAATACTAGAATTAGAATTCACCTGTGTCCTTCTTAGGGTAGCGTTTCTACATGACTCATTTTCTGGGTACATGAATTTCCTTGATGTTCAACATCTCTAATTGCCACATTTTGCCTGTGCAAGGAACCAAATGTTAAATATTTGGAGAGTTAAAATAAAAAGTAGAAAGCAGGCAATATACTTCTGACAGCCACCCCTTTCAACTTCCTCCCCCAGGCCCCACCAAATCCTTTTTACGTATAATGGAGAACAAACTCAGTTAGGTTGTATGTGCTGAGCTATAAAATAGGGTACTTTCTTACAGATGCCAAAGAAGAAGAGATGGGGAAAATTGAACAAATGTATCAAATCCTGCACCAGTCATTGGAAAAATGATCTACATGAATCAGGTAGACTGTCACTCTGCTGG
>WOXC01011293.1:0-68156 GCA_011680675.1 Gymnobelideus leadbeateri
TTACATTCTTGTATAAGGGAGTAGTGGCCAGGGAGGTCCTGGCGATGATGGGCCCCCTAAGGGAGTCAATGGATATGCCCCTTCCTAAAGCAATGGTTTGATTATCGTCCTCAGAATAAAAGGTGGCAGGGGAGACTGTGGGGTGGAGGTGGGGTACACTCATCTGGGGCCATGGACATTTCAGTGGCTGACTGCAGCTGGTACAGCACAGTCCCAGAGTGGTGGCCCCAAAAGTCACCCAGAACAAGGCTATTAATTGTGGAAAGTGCCCTGTTTGGCCCCAATTGACCCCCCGAAAGAAGTTTTATATTTGTATAGTATTTCTGAATTTTCTCATAAATTCTCTATGCAGAGTACAAGAATCACGTTCGTTGTACAAATAAAGCAAAAAGGCTCAAAGCTGGACTTGCTCCAGGTCTTAACAGATGTCCCTGAAAGGGAGTGTCAGAGCCAGGATTATAGCTCCATCTCCTGGTCATTAAGGTGATTGCCCATTCAAAGACTGCACTAGCTTAATTAGCAGCAGCAGCATTAATCACTGGCATTTATAGAGAGCTTTAAGGTTTGTGAATCACTTTATGTTAGCACCTTGTTTTATCCTCACAACAACTCAGAGATGCAAGTGCTATTATGATCCCCATGTTACAGATGAGGAGACTAAGGCAGCAGAAAGAAGTTAGGTGATTTGCCCAAGGTCACACAGCTAGTCAGTATCTGTCTTCTATCCACTGCCACATACCTGCCTAAGAACTCAGCTTTCTCAAATTACTGCATTTGCTGGTGTAATAAAAATGCCTTGCAATTTGCATGGGGTTTATTGGTTCACAGGGGTTTTGCTGTGTGTGGGTATGGCAGGGATGTGCTGGCAGATATAAAAATATGTAAGCAGGACACATTTTGAGGTTTACTCTGCATCACTAACACTTTAAGTCTAGACAACAAAATTGATAAATCAAGCCCAGATTTTTGGGTTTACAGATTTCCAAGGTGTAAATACACTGAAAATTTAATGATTGGCTCCCTAAGCCAGAACACCCGAGTCAAGATATATGATTGTTCCCCATTTTGAAGAGGTGGAAAGAAGCTCAAGTTATTTGGCAAGGCAACTGTAGCAGGTTTTTGCAACATGTCTCCTCTCTGTATTTTCTCTTCTCCACTACTCTTTATAAAACCTTGTGGCCCGAAGATGCATGTGTACTGATGTTCATGCTATCAGGGCTACTACTCCAATCAGTAAGTTTCTCTGGGTGCCAAAGTATTTTGAGAGAGGTAGTTTCCAAAAGAACATAATTTCATTCCCTGATGGGAATTCCATGACATACTTCACAACATTGGGCTAAATGGTAAGTGTGTGTATGTATAAATGAATGACTTAACAAATGTCAATGAATGAGTGTTTAAGTACTTACCATGAGCCAGGAAACTGTGTAAAGTGCTAGGAATCCAAATGTCAGGAAACAAGGTGATTTCTTCTCTCAAGTATCTTCTCTCCTACTGGGAATGCAATACATGTAACAAAAAATAAAAATATAAAGGGTGGTGCAAGACATCCGTGGAGAATGATTGTTTGAAAATGGCCAGAAAGTGGCTTTATGGCTTGATTTTGAGCAAGAGAAGGTAAAACTGCACCTATTAGAGCTGAGGGTTCCAGGGGCAACAAATATGAGATTTGATAGGAAGCAGAAGAGCACAAAAGAGGATATGTTATTGTTTGGAGTTGGTTAATCCATTCTGATACTAATATTCTGTGATCTATAATAACTTTGAGAGTGACAGAAATATATATTGCAAAGAAAAACAACAAGAAAGAATGGTGGGTTTGACTCTTGAAGAATACTTGGCACTTCTAAAATTCTTTGTTGAAAGAAATACAGAAATCCATGAATGCTCAAGGATTATTTTTTTATATTACAAAAATAATATATTACTAAATTAAATTAAATTAAATCATCCTACAGAACATTTTCCATGGGAAAATCACAAAACTTACTTTACCTCAATATTCATCTTGTAAAAACAAAGAGATAAAGGTATCTGTGAAATAGAAGAATGAAGTGAAAGTTGAAAAGTACTAGAAGCAGCATATGATGAAGTCAGACTATTCTGAAGGATGACAAAAGAAGAAAACACATTTCATTAAAATTGAAGAAAACAGCCATTTCAATTATTGTTTTAGTTTTTACTCATTTTTTCCTGTCTTGGATTCAAATCTCCATTGCAGTTTTTCATTTGTAAAATTACATGGTGGGATGACAATCAGCTATGTGTTGGTAAATATTTAACAACTGACTCTTCAAGGGAGGAAAATGCATGACCTACAACCTTTAAACTAAATCTGTGCTATTGACATTTTTCATATCACTTTCTCAACTCTAGACAGTCAACAAAGTAAGAAATTCAGCCCTTGATTAATAGAATTTCTGATTTCTGGGGTGTAAATTCTCACATTGGAAATTTAACAATCAAATTTCCTGAGCCAGTTTGAGCTGACTTCAGCATATCCCTGGCACTAGAGTCTTCCCAGCTCTTGATCTACGATACCACATTAAGTCTCATTTACTCTGTACCTCAGTTTCTTCATTTATATAATGGACTAAAGAGACATAGAGCATAGGAATACAATTACCTTGTACTTTGCTTTGCAAGATCACATCTACAGTTATGTTAAGTTCTTGTTACTTCACTCTAGTAAAATTAAGTTTGTAGAGAGGCAAGCAATCTGTATGGCAAAGGGTGTCATATTCATACTCTGTATATATATATATATATATATATATATATATATACACACACACACACACACACGGATACATACATATAGCCTGTAGAAGAAAAGATTTGGACGCATGATAGTAGTGTTCCACAAATTAAAAGACTACCTCACTCTATATGGATCCAGAAGGTAGAAGAAGGTAGATGTTACAATGAGATTGCAGATATCCCCAAATAGATTAAGCTGCCTAGGCAAGTTCGCTCTGACTGGAATTCTTCTGAACAAATATTAGATAACCACATGCCTGATCCAATGTAGATCCCTACCAACTCTGAGATTCTGTAACTAGATTAGCCCTACATACCCTTCAAACTCAAATATTCTATGTTCATTAAATGACACTTTAAATGGTGTGGAGACATTTCTTCACATCTGCATCAATGTCAGTACGGAAAGGAAACAAAAGGGTATATAGTCACATCTCATGGAGTGTTGGTCAGCACTTTCACAGAAATGTTCATTTTACGCATGTTCCTTGATCATTCGGTTACATATTTATGACTATGTCTTAGTTTTACATTTTTATCTATGTAGTAAACCACAAAATCTACAGGGATGAAATAAATATTAAATATTAATTTTCTACTATTGATTTCCTTATCACTTCAATTGCCTCCTTTTGATTTATTCAAGGTCATTTTGTTGACAGGATAATCAAACTTAATATAACTTAATATAATCAAACAAATGTTTCTACATATTCTATAATGCATCAGAATCAGCTTATATTTGATATGCTTATTTTTCATTCTCAGTCTCATCTTTCTTTGCTTATAACTACTATTATGGCTAGATATTACCATCCCTCCAAGCTAATATTTGTCATCCCCTTTGCTCTCAGTAAGGATAAGAGCAGCTATATTTTAAATTACTTGTTCATTTCATACAACATTGTAACCTCATTAGACGTTTGTCTGATCATCCCTGGTTGTTTCTGATAACTATGTGCCAAAGTGGAAAGACTCTTAGACAAGAAATCAGGAAGACCAGTTTCTCATCAGGGCTCTCTATCTAGCTTGTTCTGTTAACCTTGAACAAGGCAGTTCTGCTGTTTAGTTCAACAATCTGCAAAATTCAGAGTTGTAGCTGACTTCTAAGGTCATTTCCAAGTTTAAGGTTATTTATAATCTTTTGTGCAGAGTATTTAAATGACAACTTATTCCATGTCATCAATGAAACAATATAATGCTTCACTTACAACATTAATTGATGATATAAAAAGTAAGGTCCAATGCCTTTGGGCAGTCCAGTTTACATTTTCACTCACTGCTCATTTGGGTTTCATTCTGGCATTTAAGTTCAAAATGCTACTAAGTTCCCACAGTCTTCTGGACTTCTTAGTATTATTTCTTTTCTAGGTTTATGCCAAGTTAAATGAGGAGAATATATAGTCCCTGGCACAGAATACACATTTTCAGACTGGCATTTAAAGTCCTTATAATCTAGCTTCTATCTACATTCCCAGTCAAATTTCATGACACCACTTCATTTTTTCTCCAAGTGAAACTAGTCTAATAGCGATTCTTTTTTTTTTTTATTAATCAAATGCTTTATTAACTTCTAGTTTATATCATTCATTTCCGCAAGATTTTGAGTTACACATTTTCTCACAATTTCCCCCTACCCACCACCCCAAAATAGTGATCCCTTTCGATACCTCCTCCTCCAATCTGCTCTCTCCCATATCTCCTCCCATTCCCCCTCTGATTTTCCAGTAGGGCCCAGTGGATCTCTCTCTATGCCCCAGTGCCTGTATATCTTATTTCCCAGTTACATGTAATAGCTATTTTTTTTAATAAAAACTCCATCATTTACCACTGGGCCTTTGTACAAGTGCCCCTCTTCTCCCATGTCTCTAATACAGCCCCTCCTTCCTTCTGAATGGTACAATCTCTAGCTTCTTTCTAAACAAAGCTCAAATACCACCTCCTACAAGAAGCCTTTTATGATCTCCTCCCCAAACCATTTATATGCATTTGAATATGCATATACACATATTTATTAGCATCTATGCTTGTTAAAAATATTTTAATTACTTTGCTTGTATTTTACATATTTTTACTTATATACATGATGCATTATTCCCTTATAATGGAATAATAAAAAAAAAACCAAGCTTCTTGATAGAAGGGCATTTTTTTAGCCTTTTTGTAATTGTATGCTTAATCACTAATCTGGTTTCTTACATACAGCATGTGTGTGGTAAGTACTTCTTAAATTGAATTTATTGAATTGAGAATGCTATAATTTGAGGCAGATTGACAAATGCTCTAGCTTCATGAGAGCAGAGCGCTGTTCACCTTAAAATGTGTATAGTGTCTTGAGTTCTAAAGATGGTAAGCAGTATTTATGGCAGAATTGCTATCAAGGACTTTTGAGTCCTTTCCTTTTCTTTCCTTATTTTATTCTGTCTAGTTTACACCCTTCTTGGAAGAAATGGTCATGAAGGAAACCTAAAGGAATAATAGACTTCCCATCATACAAAACCATAAAACTTAAGAGTAAGGGGAGGCTAGGTGGTACAGTGAATAGAGCACTGGCTCTGGAGTCAGGAGGACCTGACTTCAAATCCGGCCTTAGACACTTAACACAAAAACTATCCATGTGACCTTGAGCAAGTCACTTAACCCCAATTTCCCTCCAAAAAGCATAAAAATAAAAATTAAAAAAAAAAGAACTTAAGAATAAGAGAGGTCTCAAAAATGCATCTTGTCCAGCCCCTAAATAAAGGATCTTCTCTTTATCTTCAACAAATGGTCATTTACTCTGCACTTAAATATAGTACCTCCAGTATAGGGAAGTCTTTGCCTTTTTGAGGTAACTCAAGTCAGTCCTAATTTACCGTTTTGTAATTTTTACCCATTAATCTCAGTTTACCCTCCAGTTCCAGAAACTACAATTCTAAAAAGTAGAATTCTCAAAAAGTATAATCCCGTTTTCCACATGACAACTAATATTAAAAAGCTAACAGCATGATTCTTGTGCTGCACCACCTCAGACCACCCCCCTCAAGTTTCGTTCTAAACACAACTCAGATTCTACCTCCCACAAAAATCCTTTTCTGATGTCCTCCCCTTCCAATTCACAATCTCATGCAAATGCACACACACACACACACACACACACACACACAAACTTATTAGTGATTTATGTTCTTTGAAATTATTTTAAATTACTTTAAATGTTTTCTATATTTGTATTTCTATGTATGGGGGTAGATAGGTGGCACAGTGTATAGAGTGCCAGAAGTCAGAAGGACTCATCTTCCTGAGTTCAAATCTGGTCTCAGACTCTTACTAACTGTGTGACATTGGGGAAGTCACTCAACTCTTTTTGCCAGTTTCTTCATCTATAAAGTAAACTGGGGAAAGGCATGGCAAACCACTCTAGTGCCTTTGCCAAGAAAACCACAGATGGGATCATAAAGAGTTGAACACAACTGAAATGACTGAACAACAAATTTCTTTATATGTAAGTTTTATAGGCTAAAATTTTCTAGCTTGTGAAAATGAACTTAAAGCTTTATAGAAATATAGATTTTTATCTGGAAGGATCCTCAGAGGTTGTCATGCCTAAACCAATCTTTTACATATGAGGAAAATAAGGCAGAGAAGATAGATGACTTGTTCAAAGCCATGCATGTTTTAGATGACTGGGTTGAGATTTAAACCAACATATTCTGATTCAAGTCCCCTCACCATAATAATTGCCTTATTTTTCCTATAGCTTTTCAATACCCTTTTTAAATGTGAGCCTCAAAACTGAAAGTAGTACTGCAGATATTGTCTAACTAGAATGAAATATTGCTGGAATATTATGTCCCTCATTTTGGAAATAAATGCCTTACAAATATCTCATTTGTTTATTTTACCTGTTACCTGGGGACTCATATTATGGTTATAATTCACTAAAATCTGGGTATACTTCACATGAAATGCTTTCTAAACATTCTGCATTTGTGTAGTGAATTGTTTGAATCTGAGTGGAAAGCTTCATATTTTTCCCTATTAAATTTCACCTTGTTAGCAACAGTGTATAACTCCAGCCTGTTGCATTCCAAATCAACTGACCCATTACAATGTAGTCCATATCTCTTAGAAAAATATCCCATGATTGTTTACAATGCTACTGAAATCTATACATGCTACTTACAAGGTCACTGAACTAGTCTTGAGATCCCATCAAAAAATAAAATGAGATTAGTCACTTGTTTGAGTATTCCCTTTTTTCCTCAAAGGCAATCTGGAGCTTCTGTATATATTTCAAATTAAATTAAATTTATTTTTAATAAAGAAAAATATTTTTCTTTCCCACTCAACTCTCCCTAATCTAAAAAGAAAAAGAAAACTCTTGCAGACATTGTGCATAGCAAAAATAAAAATGAATTTCCACATTGCTCACATCCAAAAATTATGTTTCAGTTTGCATCCTAAGTCCAGCATCTCACTTTCTGGAGATGCATAGCCTGCTTCATCAGTGGGTTTTTTTTTAACTCTTGCAAAGATTTTTGCCTTGAAAATGGAATGATTTGTTGTTCCTATTGCTTTGTTTTTCAGTCAACAATTATTTATTTTTGTCTCCTCATTTCCTCCAAACCAGGATTTATAAAATAAATAATGAAGGTATACATAAATAAGTACATAAATAGGCAGGTCCTTGAATCAAAGATGTATCAAAGAAAGCAAAACAAGCTCCCTGATTGGCCATGCACACACACACACACACACACACACACACACACACACACACACAAATGTTTACCTCATTCTGTTTATTTAATCTGACACTTCTGCGTGAGGAAATGGCTAGCATTCTGTATTATTGGTCCTCAGTCCTCTGGAAGAAGGGCTGATTTTGCATTGACCAGAATACTTTTTTGTCGTTGTTGTTTTTTGGAGGGTAATTGGCGTAAGTGACTTGGCCAAGGTCACATGACTAGTAAGTGTGTCAAGTGTCTAAGGCCAGATTTGAATTCAAGTACTCCTGACTCCAAGGCCAGTGCTTTAATCACTATGCCACCTAGCCACCCCATAGTGACCAGAAGCCTTAAACATTACAAAAAAAAAAATTAGTTTATTTTTTTAGCTTAATTGTTATAGTATACATTGTTCTCTTAGTTCTGCTCATTTCACTCTGCATCGATTAATACAAATCTTTCCAGGTTTCTCTGAAATCATCCCCATCCCCATTTTCTATGGTATAATATATTATATTTAATTCATATACCATTATTTCTTCAGCCATTAGCTAACTGATGGACAGTCTATTAATTTTCAGGTATTGGCCACCACAAAAAGAGATGCAATAAATATTTTGGTACCTATGGAACCTTTTCCTCTTTCTTTCATCTTCTTGAGAGGCCTAGTAATGAGTTAAAAGGTTCATACAAAATAGTAATTCATTGGAGCATACAATCAAATTGCTTTCCAGAATGTCTAGGTAAATTCACAGCTCTATAAACAGCACATAAATATGCCTCTTTTCAAGCAAACCACTCCAACATTTTTCATTCTACTGGATCTAATGTAGAACAATGCAGTTGTTATTTTGTATTTCTCAAATTATCAATTATTTTTATTATTTTAATGTGATTATAAAAAGATTAGAGTTTGTCCCTTGAGAATTGCTTATTTGTATCCTTTGATAATATACTTTTGGGTGAATGATTCATTCTTACAAAAATGAATCACTTCCTTATATATCTCTGGAGTAAAGCATATCAGAGAAATATCAACGAATATTGGGATATAAGATAAATTTGCTGCAAGATAAATTATCTTATAATAATAATTGCATTGAATTTTATTTGTTGGGAGAAAACTGTAAAAATATTAAATAATCAAAATTGTACATTTTATGTTATGTGATCTTCTCTGTCACTTATTTAGTCATGAAATCTTCCCTATTCATAGATCTAACATGGAAATTCTTCCTTGAGCCTCTAATTTGTTTGATGGGAATACACACACACACAAACACACACACATGCATACACATATGAATACGTGCACATGTGTGTACATGAATTGTGTGCATATGTGTGACTACACATTATGCACGTATGCATATGTATATACATTTGAACACATATACTATATGATATATACACATTATATGAATATAATATTCATGTGTGTAGACATGTATGTGTCTGCACACATACATATGCACTGTATGCCCATATGTATATGCATGCATATGTATGTATGTGTAATATGTAATATATTGCAAACCCACATATATGAACATGTATGTATATATGCATATGTATGTGCATATGTGTGTATATGCCATGTAAATTTATGAAGCTGGCCTTGATATATAATGTAAGATGATGATCACAACATAATTTGTACCAGAATTCTGTCTAGTTTTCCCATCCCTTTTTGTTAACTCTCATCCTTTCCCAAATATCTGGGACCTTTAGCTTTATTGAATAATAGGCTATTATTGTATTTCTGTATAGTATATATTTAATCTGTTCCAATGATCTATGATATTTTTGAAGAACATGTTCTTTATTAGACATGTTGATTCAAAACCATCGTGTTAATACATATCAGAATTTTTCTAATAGTCAATGTCAGATAAACTCAAATTATATTCTATGTCCATTTTATATATCTCGGATCAAAAAATAGTAGTATAAAATATAACAGAAATAATTTGAGTGAATTAACACATATACAGATGTTAAAACCTTTATAACTATCAACTGTCATCATAAACCATAGCAGCAGCAGTAGTAGTCTGAGCAACAATGGAATTATAATGATTGCACCTTGTTGCCTCTAGAACAAGTTACCAGGTAGCAGTTTGAGGATTTCTATGTTCATTGCTAAAGAAATGCTAAAGCCAATATAGATATGAACATGTCTTAGGGTTGCTGCATAATATTTGCTTTACAAATTTAAAAATCAATAAAGGTCAGGAGTCATTTTATTTGTTTTTTTTTTACAAGGGGTTTGAGTATAAATAGGAGAGTGAACCTTAATGTGCCATCATGATTTTAGTCCTTACTTGATCTGAATTATTAAATTGTCCTAGTCATTCATTGAAAAAATATGTGAACTCAATGCAAAATATCTTTTTAAAAAACCCTCTTATTTAGCGTAGTATAGATGTGACAACTGTTTGATATCTTTTGCATTCAACTAATTTAAACATACCGTATTTTGTTTAATCAACTAACAACCATTCATTATATGTTTACTATGTGCCACTGCCTTTTAAACATCTCAAATGAGATGTGCCATAGGCATTTCAAACTCAATGTATCTAAAACATAATTCATTATCACCTCCCTTCCTCACCTACATACTTTCTTATTACTCTTGAGCATACCACCTTACTCCAAGTCACCCAGGTTCACAATATTAGAATCATCCCTGATGCCTTAGTCATAGTCTCCTGATATATCCTATCTTTTGATAAATCCTGTCCTTTCTACCTTCACTGTATCTCTCATACCTTCACTGTATCTCTCATATAGTTTTTTTCTTAATTTACAGAGCTGCCACCCCCATGCCCCTCATCACTTTTCACCTGGACTATTGCAATAATCCTGACACAAATATATTTCCATACCAACCCATTGAACAGTCAACTGCCAGAGTTAATGCCCCAAAGCACAGCTCTGGAACTGTCATCTTCCTGCTCAATAAACTCCAATGACTCTCTATTACATCTGGCATCAAATATACAATACTTTTTTTCATGTAAAGACCTTCCCAACCTGTACTCTTCCAACCTTTACACTTTTTCCCTATTTTACTCACTTGTCTGATTCAACAACACTAGCATGCTTGCTGTTCCTCCAGCAACACTCCATTTTAAGAATCTCTGTCTTTACAATAATTATCTCCCATATCTTGAATACCCTCCCTCCTCACATCCTACCTTCTCTGGCCTCCCTATCTTCCACCCCTTCTTCATTCTGTCATTCAGAGATCATTTTCCACTTAGACTGTTTATCTTATATATCTCATATACAATCTATAATTACTTGTATTTTTCCCCTTTAGGATGCAAGAACTTTGAGAATTGGAATCACTTTGTTTTTGTGTTTTTTTGTATCTCCATGCACTTAGCAAAATGCTTAACACAAAGTCAGTACATAATGAATGTTCTCACCAATTCTCATTGGTTTAATTATTTCCATAGTACATATTTGTTTGTTTAAATATGCTCATATGTATGTATACAAGTATGTAGGTATCCATACACTCTCCCATGAGCTCTAATCCTTTATCAAAAACTGCTTTTGGAAAATTTCAAATTGGCTGTCCTATAGGCATCTCAAACAATGTATCTAAAATAAAACTCATCATTTTCCCCTAACTTTTTTTCTATTCCTAACTTCTTTACTGCTATCTAGGTATCTCTATATTCCCAGTCTACTTTGGTGTCATTCTCTATTCCTCTATCGCACTCATCCCATATATCCCAACTCTTGACAAAACTTATCTTTTTCTGCCTTCCAACCTATGTTATATAGATTTGCTTTAAGTGACTCACATTTCCACAACCTTAATTCATATTTTCATCATCTCACACCTGGACTATTGCAATAATTTTATAATTAATCTTCCTGTTTCGAGTTTCCCTCCACTCTGATCCATCTTTTTCTTAAAGGATGAGGAGATTATTTTAAAGGGTACTTCTGACCATATCACAGGCTTGCTCAGTGAATTCAAGTGACTTCCTATTTCCTATTATCTTCAGGATCAAATGTAAACTTCTCTTCGACATATTCATCGCTCTTCATAACCCAAACTCTTCTAGTTTTTCTAGTTTTATTAAACCTTTTAAAATTCCATGCACTCTATGTTCAATCAATACTTGCACGTTTTTTTTTCAAATGCTTTAATAACTTCTGGTTTACATCATTCATCTCCGTCAGATTTTGAGTTACAATTTTTTTCCACATTTTCCCCCTACCCACCACTCCAGAATAGCAGTCCCACAGGATATCTCCTCATCCAATCTGCCCTCTCCCATCTCTTGTCCCATACCCCTTTGACTTTTCCAGTAGGCTAAGGTGAATCCTGGTGCCCCAATGCCTGCACGTGTTATCTCCCAATTATATACAAAATAGTATTAATCATAGTATTTCTATATTTTTTTTAAAAAATTTGATTTTAAAAGGAAGATGAGTAACTCAGTATATGCTGTACATGTGTAGCTATGCAAAACATTATCATAGTAGACATATTGTAAAAGGCTGACTATATTTCCCTACCTCCTATAACACCTCTCACCTGGTCCACTCTCCACTATGGTTCTGTCCCTTTTCAAAAGTGGGTGCTTCCAAATCCCACCCCCGAGCCTGCCCTCCCTTCCATTGCCCCGCCCTGTCATTCCCTTCTCCCCCAATTTCTTGTAGAGTGAGAAACCCTATTTAGTATGTATGTCATTCTCTCCCCGATCTAAATTCAATGAGAATAAGGTTTTGCCTTTTTGCTTTCCTGTAACCATTTTCCCTTGCTTCGTCTATATCAAATGGTTCACCCCATCATGTCTCTCCCCATTTCCTCTCATTATATTCCTCTCTCAACTCTTAATTTTACCCTTTAAGTATCATCCCTTCTTATTAAATTCAAACTGTGACCTCTATCTATATATACCTGGAAACATATATACACACATTCACATATGTATTCATATGCCCATATACCGTTCTTTAACTATTTTCCTACTGAGAAAGGTTTCATAAGTTACAGTTACTGTTTTTGCCTGTAGGAATGTAAATAGTTCAACTTTAACAAGTTCACAATGATTTCTTTTCGCTGTTTACCTTCCCAAGCATGTTTTGCTTCTTGTATCTGAATGTCAAATTTTCTATTCAACTATGGTTTTTTCTTCAAGAATGCTTGAAAATCCTCTATTCCACTGAATGACCATATTTTCCCCTGAAACAAAATACTCAGTTTTCCCGGTTAGGTGATTCTTGGTTTTAATCCAACTCCTTTGCCCTATGGAATATCATATTCCATGCACTTTGATCCCTCAGTGTAGAAGCTGCCAGGTCCTGTGCTATTCTGATTGTGTTTCCATAATATTGAAATTGTTTCTTCCTGGCTACTTGTAATATTCTCTCACTGATCAGGGAATTCTGGAACCTGGCTAAAATATTCCTAGGAGTTTTCTTTTTGGGATCTTTTTCAGGAGGTGATCTGTGGATTCTTTCAACGTCTATTTTGCCCTCTGGTTCTAATAGGGGCACTTTTCCTTGAGAATTTTTGAAGGATGATTTCTAGATTCTTTCTTTGATCATGGTTTTCAGGTAGTCCAATAATTTTTAGATTGTCTCTCCTGGATCTATTTTCTAGCTCGGTGCTTTTTTCCCAGGAGATATTTCACATTGCCTTCTATTCTTTCATTTGTTTTGATCTGTTTAATAGCATCTTGATTTCTCATAAAGTCACTAGCTTCTATTTGCTCCAGTTTAATTCTGAAGGAATGACTCTCCTCAGTGAGGCTTAGATTCTTTTTTCCATCTGGCATATTCAGCTTTTTAAGGCATTCTTTTTCTCATTGGCTTTTTGACACTCTTTTGCCATTTGAGTTAGTCTATTTTTAAGGTGTTATTTTCCTCAGTCAGGCTGTTGACTCTCATTTCATACTTTTCTTGCATCTTTCTCATTTCTCTACCCATTTTTTTCTCCCACTTCTCTTATCTGCTTCTTAAGGTCCTCTATGTTCTGTAACCAGCTTGTATTTTCATATGGGGCTTCTGACCATACAGTCTTCTTCCTGTTCAATGCTTTTATCCTCTTTGTCCCCAAAATAGGAGTCTAATGTTACATTTTTCTGTTTATTTTGTTTCCTTTGCCTAAGCATATTGCCACTCAATTACTTGACTTTGGGGCTTGTTGCCACAGTAGGACTCTGCCACCAGCCAGGGGAGCTTCTGTCCCAAACACTGGGGTTTTCTCAACTTCCGGAGGTATTAGTTGGGTGGCCTCTCTGAAGCCTCCACACACTCTGGCAAGCTGGTCACACACCCCAAGACCTCCACCCCAGACCAAAATCCAGATCCAAGAAGGGTAAAGCAAGAGCAATTACCCCACCCCCCCAGACTGATTGCCAGATCCCCCTACAGTTCACAGGCCAGGAGCTGAAGCTGCAAAGTGGCAATGTGGCACAAGCTGTGCTGGCTCCATAGCAGCTTCTCACCCCCAGGGGAAAGAGGCCACGCCTGCTCACAATTAGTCCCAAAGTCCATAGGTCACTAACCTCTCACTTTGTCCTAGGCATCTATTTGTTGATAATTCTGGAAATCCCACAGCTGCTGGTATTCTGGGGTCCCTCCAGCTGGCTGCTGGTCCTGCTGCCCTGGAGCTAAAACCTCTGACTGTCAGGGAGTCAGAGGCTAGGCTCCCAGCATGCTTCTCTGGCCGCTCCCTGCTGGGCTGCCTGGCTGTTCTCAGCAGGAGGTTACCTTCTCTGTGTCATTTTGTGGGTTCTGGGGCTCTAGAGGTTGTTCAGAGTCCTCCTTTTACATAATTTTGAAGTGGTGTGGGTGAGAAGTCTGCAGAAGTTCTGCTTCTACTCTGCCATCTTGACTCTGGCCCTAATACTTGCAAATTTACAATTGCTTAGACATGGCATTCTATCTCTAGTCTACAGTTGTCCTTCACCTGTCCCTCACCTCTACTTCTTTGCTTCCCTGACTTCTTCTAAGACTCAATTGAAACATAAATCCCTAGAGCAATTTCCAGTACCTCTAGTTGCCAGTACTTTCCTCTCTTATACTATCTTCCACAAAGTCTTGCTGTATCTTTCATGTATATAGTTATTTGCTTCTTGTCCTTTTCATTAGCATGTTAGTTATGTTTTTGGTTTCCCTCTCTGCTGTTGAATTGAATTGCTGAGTTGACTGACTGTCATTCATAATGCTGCACTCTATTTCTACTTCTTTGCAAAATACAATGAAATGTCTTTAAATTTCACATAATCAGGATTTTTTTTTAATTAGGGAAAAAACCTCACCTATTAAAAGCAAATGTTGCTGAAACGTTTTCTGAACTATATTTTTCCAATGAATCTATGTAACTTGTTACATACAGGTCAAAGGGAAAACAATGAACCCAAATTAAAATATATCAATGTCAAAATTGCTGTCAGTGCATGTAAAAGACATGCATACAAATATGTATACATACACATATATCTTTACAAATCCATGTGCATATATATACACACATATGTGTAAATCTGTGTATGTGTTTATGTGTACTAAATATGCTATGTATGTGTCTGTCTATTTGTCTTTTTTCTGTCTGTGTATATATTTGTCTAGGTATATTTAGCATAATATGTATGCACATCTATGCAAAACTTTGCTTAGAGGAGCAAGAAATAATTGGCCTTCTTATCCCAAAAACTGGGGTCTTTGGGTTTATCGAACAATAGATTGCTATATTCATTAACTGCTGGGTCTCCTGCACCTAATCTATTCCATTGATCCACTACTCTACACCTCTGCCAGTACCAAGCAGTTTTGATGACTGCTGCTGTATAATACAGATGAAGATCTGGCATAGCTAGTCCACCTTCCCTAGCATTTCTTTTCATTAATTCCCTTGATATTCTAGACCTTTTGTTTTTCCAAATAAATTTTGTTATTATTTTGTCTAACTCTACAAAGTAGTTTTTTGGTAAGTTGATTGGAATGGCACTAAATATATAATTTAGTTTGGGTAAAATTGTCATTTTTATTATATTAGCTCGACCCAGCCACGAGCAATTGATATTTTTCCAACTATTTAGATCTGATTTTATTTCTGTGAGAAGTGTTTTGTAGTTGTGATCATATAGATTCTGGGTTTGTTTTGGCAAGTAGATTCCCAAATATTTTATAATGTCTACAGTGACTTTAAATGGGATTTCCCTTTCTATCTCTTGCTGTTGAGTTTTATTAGAGATGTACAGGAATGCTGAGGATTTATGTGGGTTTATTTTATATCCTGCAACTTTGCCAAATTTATTTATTGTCTCAAGTAATTTTTTACTTGATTCTCTAGGATTCTCTAAGTATATCATCATATCATCTGCAAAGAGTGACAGCTTGGTCACTTCTTTGCCTAATTTGATTCCTTTGATTTCTTTTTCTTCTCTAATTGCTACTGCTAACGTTTCAAGTACCAGATTGAATAAGAGGGGTGATAGTGGACACCCTTGTTTCACTCCTGATCTTATTGGAAAGGCTTCTAGTTTATCCCCATTGCATATAATACTTGCTGATGGTTTTAGATAGATGCTAGCAACTATTTTAAGGAAGGATCCATTTATTCCTATACTTTCTAGTGTTTTTAATAGGAATGGATGTTGTACTTTGTCAAAAGCCTTTTCTGCATCTATTGAGATGATCATGTGGTTTTTGCTAGTTTTGTTGTTGATATGCTCAATTATATTGATGGTTTTCCTAATATTAAACCATCCTTGCATTCCTGGAATGAATCCTACCTGATCAGGGTGTATTATTTTTGTGATAAGTTGTTGGAGTCTTTTGGCTAATATTTTATTTAGAATTTTTGCGTCTAAATTCATGAGGGAGATTGGTCTATAATTTTCTTTCTCTGTTTTATCTCTTCCTGATTTAGGAATCAGTACCATATTTGTATCATAGAAAGAGTTTGGTAGGACTCCTTCTTCACTAATTTTCCCAAATAGTTTGTAGAGTATTGGAATCAATTGTTCTTTAAATGTTTGATAGAATTCACTAGTGAACCCATCTGGCCCTGGAGATTTTTTCCTAGGGAGTTCATTGATGGCTTGTTTGATTTCTTTTTCTGAGATGGGGTTATTTAGGTAATTCACTTCCTCTTCAGTTAATCTGGGCAATTTGTGATTTTGTAAATATTCATCCATTTCACTAAGATTGTCATATTTATGTGCATACAATTGGGAAAAATAATTCCTCATTTTTTTTTGATTTCCTCTTCATTGGAGGTAGATTCACCCTTTTTATTTTTGATACTCATAATTTGGTTTTCTTCTTTCTTTTTTTTTATCATATTGACTAAGGGTCTATCAATTTTGTTGATTTTTTCATAAAACCAGCTCTTAGTTTTATTTATTAATTCAATGGTTTTCTTAATTTCAATTTTATTAATCTCACCTTTGGTTTTCAATATTTCTAATTTAGTACTAAATTGGGGATTTTCAATTTGTTCTTTTTCTAGCTTTTTCAATTGCATGTCCAATTCACTGACCTCCCTTCTCTCTGCTTTAATTAAGTATGCACTCAGGGATATAAAACTTCCCCTGAGAACTGCCTTTAGTGCATCCCACAAATTTTGGTATGTTGTTTCATTATTATCATTCTCTTGAATGAAATTATTGATTGTTTCTATAATTTCTTCTTTGACCCACCAATTTTTTAGGATTAAATTGTTTAGTTTCCAATTAGTTTTTAGTCTATCTTTCCATGGCCCTTTATTGCATATAATTTTTATTGCATCATGATCTGAGAATGATGCGCTTACTATTTCTGCCTTTCTGCACTGGATTGTGAGGTTTTTATGCCCTAGTACATGGTCTATTTTTGAGTATGTACCATGCACTGCTGAGAAGAAAGTAAATTCCTTTTTCTCCCCATTCAGTTTTCTCCAGAGATCCATCATATCTAGTCTCTCTAAGATTCTATTCACCTCCTTAACTTCTTTCTTGTTTATTTTGAGGTTAGATTTATCGAGTTCAGAGAGGGGGAGATTAAGGTCCCCCACTAGTATAGTTTTGCTATCTATTTCTTCCTCTAATTCCTTTAACTTCTCCTCTAGGAATTTGGATGCTATACCACTTGGTGCATATATATTAAGTAGTGATATTGCTTCATTCTCAATGGTGCCTTTTAGTAGGATATAGTTTCCTTCCTTATCTCTTTTAATTAGATCTATTTTTGCTTTTGCTTTATCTGAGATAAGTATTGCTACCCCTGCTTTTTTTACTTTAGCTGAGGCATAATAAATTTTACTCCAACCTTTTACCTTTACCCTGTGGGTATCCCTTTGTTTCAAATGTGTTTCTTGAAGACAGCATATTGTAGGATTATGGTTTTTAATCCATTCTGCTATCCGCCTCTGTTTTATGGGAGAGTTCATCCCATTCACATTCACAGTAATGATGACTATCTGTCTCTTCCCTTCCATCCTATTCCCTCCCCTGTTTATGTTTTGGTTTCTTCCTTCTCCCTTCCCCTCCTTGAAGTTTTCCCTTTTGACCACCCCCTCCCTCAGTGTTCCCACCCAGTGACCCCCCTTCTTAACCTACCCTCTCCCCTTACTACTATTTCCCTCCCTTATAATCCCTCCCTTTATTCTCCTCCTTTTCACCCCCCCCCTTACCCTCCCACTATCTATAGGACACAACAAATTTTTATACTTATCAGAGTAAATTACTCCCCGTTTGATTCCAAACCAATGAGAGTAAATTTCAAACAATGCTCCTCTCCCTCCCTCCAATTCCTCTATTTAATGAATTTATGTGTCTATTCACGTTAGATTCTTAAACTTCACTGATTAATTTGATCCTTCTTTGAACCAGAACCAGTGAGAATAGTGTTTAAATGATGTTCCTCTCCCTCTTACTTTCCCTTCTTCTATAGTGTGTTTTGATGCCTCTTCAGATGGCATATTTTACCTTTTCCTAGCTCATCCTTTCCTTTTTCCCATTACAGTACCATTGATCCCCTTAATAGTTTTTTTTTTTAGACTCCATGTTAGTGCATTCATACCCACACCCTCTAAGTATAACCCTTTTGCAGGTCATGATAATCATAGAGATTTCAAATATTGACAGTTATCAGCTCCACATATAGGGATGTGAACATTTTGCTCTTGTTGCATCCCAAGTAATGAGCTTGTGTTTGTGGGTGTGGGTATGTGCACTTCTGCATGTGTGAGTCTATGTTACCCTTGTTTACCTTTTTATGTTCTTCTGGAGTCTTGTAATTGGAGATCAAATTTTCCATTGAGCTCTGGCTTTTTCATTAGGAAAGTCTGGAAGTCCCTTACTTCATTAAACGTCCATCTCCTTGCCTGAAAGATTATGCTCAGTTTTGCCGGGTAGTTAATCCTTGGTTGTAGTCCTAGCTCTCTTGCCCTACGAAATATCAAATTCCAGTCCCTCCGCTCTTTTAATGTAGAAGCTGCTAGGTCCTGTGTGATCCTAACTGTAGTTCCTCGATATTTGAATTGTTTCTTTTTGGCTGCTTGTAGAATTTTTTCTTTAATCTTATAATTCTGGAATTTGGCTACTATATTTCTTGGAGTTTTCAGTTTGGGATCTCTTTCAGGAGGAGTCCGGTGAATTCTATCAATAGCTATTTTATCTTCTGATTCCAGGACCTCAGGACAGTTTTCTTTGACAATCTCTTGGAGGATGTTGTCTAGACTGCTTTTCTCATCATGGCTTTCTGGTAGACCAATAATTCTTAGGTTGTCTCTCCTGGATCTGTTCTCTAGGTCAGTTATTTTTCCAGTGAGATATTTTACATTTTCTTGCAATTTTTCGATCATCTTGTTTTTTTCGATTGACTCCTGCTGCATCATAGAGTTCTGAGTTTCAGTTTGGTTGTATCTAATTTTTAGTGAATTATGGTCTTCAATAAGTTTTTGAAGTTCCTTTTTTAGGGAGGTATTTTCTTTTTCCAAGTTGGTCATTGCCTCCCTGATTTGGTCTTTAAAATTGAATTTATATGAGGCAGGGCTATGCAATGTCATCAGTCTTACTTTCTTTTCTAGAGCCATCTGAGTACACTGGCAAGATACAGATCAGCACAATTGGAGATGGCCCTGGATGCAGTGGTAGACCTTGGCTTTTTTTTTTTTTAATTTAAAGTCTTCAACAGATGATTAAGGCTGGGTAAGAAATAAGGCAGAGAATGACTTCTTTTATCTAATTAAAAAATCATTCTGGGAGGGGAATACTCTCAGGGTTTCCTGCCAAAATAGAAACAATTTCTAATTATATTTGCTCTGAGACAATCAGAGTGTAAAGGTTGGAAATCATTAGGAAGTAGTTGTAAAATAAGAAGAGTTTATAGAGAAAGTGATTTGCCTAGGTGGCAAAGGTATCTGAGACCAGATTTGAACTCAAAAAGATCAGTCTTCCTGACTCCATGCTTGGTATTCTGTCCAATGAGCCACCTAGGTCCCCCAATATAGGCCATATTGTTCACTTGTTTTTCAATCATGTCTGACCCTGTGACCAGTCTGAGGGTTTTGTGGAAAAGATATTGGAGTGGTTTGCATTTCCTTCTCCAGATCATTTTACAGATAAAGAAGCTGAGGCAAATAGGGTGAAGTGACATGCCTAGGGTCACAAAGCTTCTAAGTGGGTAAAAAAAGTTAAAAGTTAAACTGCATAATTTGTCCTCAGACCCTTCAATCAAAGGTATTCTTATTCTTAAACCTTGGGGATGAAATATGTGTTGAATTAAGTTATCATTCTTGCTTTTGATGTGATAGAACCAGTGACATTATTTTTGTACTTTCTTGCTCTTAATTCTAAGGAGGAGAAAATTAAAAAGAGGGGTTATAACAAGGTCTGTGACTATATCTAGGACAATATGTTATATCATCTATCTTCATTAAAATAACATGCTGTAGTAATATTTAAATGCAACTTGCTTACATTTATAAACTATCTTTTTTCCACTTCCTTATAACTTTATTCTTAATTTAATAATCATATATTTTAATATTCTTTTCTTTTTAAATATTTTTGTTCCAAATTCTCTCCCTTCCAACCATCCCTCCCTTACTCTCAGAAGTAAGCAAAATGATATAAATTATATTGTGGAATTGTGTAAAATATATTTCCTTATTAGTCCTATCACAAAAAAAATAAGAAAATTAGACTTCATGGGGCAGCTACATGGCACAGTAAATCGAGCACTGGCCCTGGAGTCAGGAGGACCTGAGTTCAAATCCGGCCTCAGATACTTAACACAAAAAATAGCTGTGTGACCTTGGGAAAGTCACTTAACCTCAATTGCCCTCTAAAAAGCAAAGAAAAAGGGAAAAAAGGGAAAAAAAGGAAATTAGCCTTCAATTTTCACTTAGAGTTCATCAGTTCTCTCTCTGGAGGTGGAAAGCATTTTTTCATCATAAGTCCTTTGGAATTTTCTTGAATCATTATATTGATCAGCGTAGTCAAGTTGTTCAAAGTTGATCATCATTATAACATTGCTGTTACTGTGCACAATGATCTTCCAATTCTTATTTAACTTTGCATCAATTCATACAGGTTTTCCCATATACTTTTTTTCTGAAACCACAACCCTCATCATTTCTTATGGTATAATAGTACTACAGCAAAATTATATGCCACAACTTTTCCAGCCATTCCTGAATTGATAAGCATTTCCACTATGTCCAATTCTTTACCACCAGGAGAAAGAGCTACTAAAATATTTTTGTACATATAAGTCCTCTTACTTTTACTTTGGTATTTTGGTATTTACTTTGGTGTTACAAATCTAATAGTGATATTTTGGGGTCAAAAGCTATGCACAGTTTATAGCCATTTGTTCCAACCTGTTCTCCAAAATGGTTGGACCAATTGATAGCTCTAACTTTCATTGTTATTATTATTAAGCATTATTATATCATTTGTTAGTGTACCTATTTTCCCCTCATCTCTTCCAGCATTTGTCATTCCTGATAGGTGTAAGGTGGTACCTTAGAGTTGTTTAAATTTTCTTCTATCTAATTAATGGTGATTTAGAATATTTTTCATATGACTATGAAGAGCTTTGATTTCTTCTTCTAAAAGCTGCTTATTTATATCATTTGACCATTTATCAATTGGAGAATGGCTCTTATTTTTGTAAATTTGAATCAGTTCATGATTTATTTGAGAAATGAAGCATTATCAGAAAAACTTGCCATAAAAATTTGATAGCACTTCATTGTCTATGGAACCGCTTAGCAAAAGATTTCTTTCAATGTCTCTTTTAATTAGGTCTATTTTTGTTTTGTCTGAGATCATGATGCTATTCCTGCCTTTTTTGCTTCAGCTGAAGCATAATAATATCAGTTCCATACCTTTATTTTAAATATCTGTGTGTCTTTCTGCTTCTACTATGTCTCTTAAATAACATGCTATTGAACTCCAGTTTCTAATCCATTCTTCTATTTGCTTCAGTTTAATGGGTGAACTCTATAAACTATTTTAAGAGCATATACTATAAGAGATAATATTATGTAATGGACCAAAAACCTAGACTCAATATAGCATATCTATGACCTAGTAAATGAGTTATCTTTGGTAATTCACTTAACCCATATACTTCTCTCTCTCCTAATTTATAATTAGAAATAAGGATAATAAGGATAATGACTTGTACTTGAATACATTCTTGATGCAAAGATCAAAGTAATCTCTCAAAAACTATTTTAGAGAAGCATGAATTCTGGTGATCCATAGTAAGCTGGGGACCAGCCCAAGCATGGAAAGATTCATCACCTGGTTAGCTAAAGGGTGAATTTTTCGGCAACAACAAGCCAATGAAGACTGTAGCCAGTGTCCATAGTACGTAATTTGAGAAAATCACAGTTCTACGAAATATTAATTTTGTACTTACAGTAAACTTGCCTCACAAAGTTATGCTTACATGAAATGTTTGTAAACCACCTTTTAAATCACAATGTGCTATATTGCCATGAGCTATTTTTTTTTCTGCAAGATATAAATAAATAAAACCTTAAGACCACTTAGGTACCTTGCTAACTCTAACATGATGTCTTTAGTTTCTTATTAAACAAACCCAATATATTTAAACTTTTCCACACAATCTTTATGGCATCCAGGCTTTGAAAGCAGCTTTATTTTAGGTGAATCCACAAAAAATGTGAAAATGAAATCTAGGTTGTATTTTCCTTATTTTTTTTTTAGTTTCAAGGAAAGGAACATCACTAATTTCTCTAGTAGCTATATCTACAATTTGTTATCTGTGTAAATATATTTCCTCACTTTCTCTAAGGTTTTGGTAGAAAAGAACCATTAACTAAGTGAATCACTATAACCTCTTCCTCATGATACTTTATCTCTCTCCATGCTAGGGTTGTTAGTCAATTGGTCTTCTGGTTCTCCTCTTTAGAATCAGAAAAGCTCTTTCTCTTCCTTTGCATAGCATGTTTTGAAACAACTTAAAAGAACCTTGCTCAAACATGACACCATAAAGCAAATATTATTCCTTAAACTCAAACAAGAACACATTTATCAATCAATTTGATTTGATTTCTTAATTACAGCTTCTCCAAAATTATGCAGATTTTGTTGCCATTCAGTTATTTTTCAGTTGCATCTAACTCTTCATGGCCCCATTTGGTGTTTTCTTGGCAAAGATGTTGAACTGGTTTGGCATTTCCTTCTCCAGCTCACTTTACAGCTGAGGAAACTGAGCAAACACGGTTAAGTGATTTGTCCAGGATCACATAGCTAGTGTTTGAGGTCAGATTTGAACTAATTAACATGAGTCTTCCTGACTCTTCACACCTAGCTGTTCTGAAATCAGTTTACTTAAAATAAATTCTTAAAAAACTAACAAATACTCATTGTTTTTATTTCTATACCTATGATAATGTTTGTTCCCATATCTCCTTTAAAAAATCATTTTACAGAGTTCAAGCATTTTCCTTTCCCATTGAATCTTAGACTTGGAATAGGACTTGGTGGTCATATAGTCCAATCCCTACATTAATAAATGTAGGCTGGATATGTGCTAATGAGAAATATTGGACAAAGAACTTACATATTTTATTAAAATTCATAAGGCCAATCTACTTATTACTCTTAAACATTTATCCAAGTAAAAGTTAAACCACCCCAATGACAGGGAACTCACTGAATTCTCCCTCCTCACTTCCTCCCCCCACTATTCCCAAGGCATTCAATTCATTTTGGGATGATACTGATGTTTAGAAAGCTTCTCTTCATAAAAAGTCAAAATCTGTCTCCATGTACATTCTAACCATTTATCCAAGTTCTTCCCAGTGGGGTTAAACAAAATGAAATTATCCTTCTTCATGACAATCCTTCAAATTTTTGAAGCAATGATTATTTCGATCCTGTCTTCAATGAGATAATGAATCCTTATATGATGTGGTATAAATTCCATTCCCCTGAATAGATAGGGGGAATGCCCTTCATTTTTATGAAAACAGCCAGTCACATAAGACCTCCTTATTTTCCCTTTTGTTTAAGATTCTCTTGGCTGCATTTCTTAAAAGACTCACCTAGTACCTCATGTCTATCTATTTCAACACTGCTCTCAGTAGAATCCTAGATTCCTTCACCCCATTGATCATACATTTCATGCCATTTTTAACCTGATGTACTTTAGGCTGTCCTCAACTTGGAACCATAAGGGAAGATAAGAAACAATAGCTTAGAAATCTCCATTGGGCTCCTAGTTAGGAGGGCTGAATGAATGAGCACAGAGTAGTCAAACTCCCCCACATGTATCCCCAAAACAAAATTCTGTTAATTCAAAACAATTCTGATGATGAAAGAAATAGAAATGATCTCAGGTTAGAAATATTCTCAGAGTTTTCATTTGTCAACTTATATTTTCTTAAAGACAGAAAGAAAATAAAAGCAGGTTCAGGTGAAAACATGAATACAAAAAGTTGCATGTTCACTGCATTAGTGCTAAGACACTATGAATGATATGAATACTGAAAAGAGTTTTGAGCTATATTGGTTACAATATGATTGTAAAAAAGAATGGAAGGAGTAGTATTATTGCTGCAAGTAAATAGAATGATTATATAGTCACAAAACAAAGAAAACCAACTTAATTATTATTCTGTTTGTTAGAAAGTTAAAAAAAATTTTTGAATTGGAAAGGTAGCAAAAATTGTAGCAAAGAAAGAGAGAGGATGGTAAGAGGTTTTTTAAATTTTCTAAATTAGTTTGTCACTACATAGTTTTGTCACCATTCAGTTTCATTAAATATAACCTTTATAATTCTGAATAAACTGAATAATAGTTATGAAGACTGTCAATGCTGTCTTAGCTTCAGTATCTAGAGATAAAATAGAGCCTAGGTTAGTATCACAGGAGTGTGATACTTTGAGTCCCATAGAACAAAAGAAGCATTTAATTTTCTTTCTCCCTTCTGCCTACTGTGTGTGTGTGTGTGTGTGTGTGTGTGTGTGTGTGATTCTTTTACATTTAATTTATATTTTCTTTATGGCCTAAGGCAATACTTGGAATTCTTCTGTATCAAATTCATTTGGGAAAGAGTTAGGAAGTAGCATAGGTATGGGTGCACCAGGAAAGGAAGTGGTCTGCCTCCCAAAGAGTGTATCAGAAATTTGTACAAGGACAAAAAAAAAAAAAAAAAAAAAAAACCCTAGACTTTGTGACCTTGGGGAAAAGCCCTGTTTTATCCAAGTTAGTTATGGATCATATTAAAAAGTTTAATCAGCTTCTCACTTTCTCCTCAAGCTACTCTCATCCTTCCTTTTCATCATATAATCTATAAAAGTGAACATCAGATTTTCATTTTTAAACTATTTTAGAGTTACCATTCTTGAAGATTTTATCCTATTTTGCTCCCTTTAATTATAACAAAAGTCAGAAGTGGCTTCAGAGATTTGTAAAATGAACTTTAGGTTACTGAAAGTTTCTTTCTTCCATTGGCACAATAATGTCTTTATAAAAACTAACAAACGAGAAATAAACTCCCCCAGAGAGAATGTCAAAAATACATAAACAAGCTTCTATAAAATACTTCATTTGAAAGTTTTGCACAGAAGTAATTCAGAACACAATAGCTCACCAATATCAATGTTCTTCATGTAATACATCTGCTTCCTTTCTCACTGCTGAATACTTCTATCTTCCTCACCTGCTTTTTGCAAGCTACTGCTGCTAAGAAGTAGATTTCAGCTTGAATTTTTGTTTAGAGACCTGCAAATGCTGTGTTAACACTTAGGCAAGGAGTTGGTCCACTTTTGGCAGACTATTTTAAAACCTAAATAGTCAATGTTTTGTGGTATTTCAAAACAGCTGAATGTCTGGTATTGGTTAAAAAGGGGGAAAGGCAGATGATAAATTTCATTTTCAACTTTTCTAACAGATGTTTGGGGTCTTACTTGGTTGGAATAATAGTTCTGCAGACCTGAGGGAACTTTGAGCCCAATACTCTTATCAAAAATAGGCAAATCTCTTAACCACATAAAATCATTTCTTTTTTTCCTTGAAGGTGTCCAGGGATAAAGACCCTATAATCTATTTTGGTAACTCATTTCAGTATTTTATCACTCTGAATTAGATATTTTTCTTTGTGACCCACTAAAATCTTTCTCTTTAATTCTGAGCCTATTTCCATTCCATCAGTCTTCTTAAGAAAATGACTAAGTAAGTAACTTTATCATAAAATTCCATCATATAACTGAAAAGAGTAACTGTTAACTTTTTAACTTTGTCTTTTCTAGAAGACCCACCCCTCTCTCAATTTGTTAACCTTTTTCCATATGAAAAGAATTTCAGATTAAGGTAGAAAGCAATGGGAACCCAGGAACCAAAGAGCACTAAACATATTTGTTGTCTCACCTTGGATAAATAATATGGCCAAGATTCAGATTTATCTGCAAATATATGATATGATAGGAGAGTGCTTTGAGATTCTTAAAGTTGAAGTAACCTCCTAGGATTCTAGGTTATACAGGGGATAAAATATGGGGCCTGGAGTGAGGAGGACCTGAATTTAAATCCTACCACAGATGCTTATTAGCTATGTGACCCTAATCAAGTAACTTAACTTTTGTATGCTTCAGTTTCCTCATCTGTGAAACTGGGGTGATGCTGGTACCTACACTCAAGGGTTTTTGTGAGCATCAAATGAGATAAGAATTGTAAACGTTTAACAGTGTCTGGCAAATAGTAACTGCTATATGTGTTTAGTTATTATTGTTATTGTTATTTAGTTCTTTTACTACATTTGCATACCTTTTCTGTTATACATTTTTAAGACTATCTCCAATTCTTCTACTTCATTTCTGTTTCAGGACAAAATTTTGACCATTCATCAAAAGATATGAATAGGCAGTTTTCAGAGGAAGAAATTAAACATATATATATATATATATATATATATATATATATATATATATGTATGTATGTATGTATATATATATATACATATATATATATATGTAAGTATATGAAAAAATGCTCTAAAGAGCTATTGATTAGAGAAATGCAAGTCAAAACAACTCTGAGGTAACATATCTCACTAGTCAGATTGACTAACATGACAAAACAGGGAAATGATAAATGCTGGAGAATATATGGGCAAAGTGGAACACATATGCATTGTTGGTGGATTTATGAACTGATCCAATCATTCTGGAGAGCAATTTGGAGCTCTGCCCAAAGGGTTATAAAATTGTGAATACTGTTTGACCCAGAAATACCACTTCTAGCACTGAATCCCAAAGAGATCATAGAAGTCTGTACAAAAATATTTACAGCAACTCTTTTTATGGTGGCAAAGAATTAGAAATCAAGAGGATGCCCATCAATTGGCAATGACTGAACAAGTTGTGGCATATTAATATAATGGAATACTGTTGTGCTGTAAAAAATGAGAAGCAGATAGACTTCATAATAACATGGAGAGATTTATATGAACAGATACTGAATGGGGAGAACAGAACCAGAAGAACTTTGTACACAATTACAGACACATTGTATTTGTGATGACTAACTTTGATAGACCTAACTGCTTTCAGCAATATAAGGTTATAAGATAACTCCAAGGGACTCACAGTGGAGAGGGCTATCCACATCCAGAGAAACAACTACAGAGAAGGAATGCATATTGAAGCAAATTACTTGTTCTCTCTCTTTTTTGTTTTGTTTTATATTGTTCCTTCTTTCTCATTGTTCATTCCATTGTTTATAATTATTCTTTCCAATTTGTCTAATGTTTTAGTATGAAGATATTTGTAGAACCTCTATCAGATCACATGCCTTCATGGGGGGAGAAGGGAGGGAGGGAGGGGAGGGGGAGAAAATTTGGAACTCAAGGGATTGTGGAACTCAATACTGTAAAGTAAAAGTAAATAAATAATTTTTAAAAATACAACAATTTTGGAGCAACTGTCATGTGAAAGTCTGTCATTATATATGTCAGGTCCTTTAGATGAAAACAAACAAACAAATACAGAATCAAAATTTCTTGTCTTCCTAAAATATGCATTCTAGATGGAGAAAAAATATGAACAGATGTGTGTGTGTGTGTGTGTGTGTGTGTGTTTGAATTTGAAAAGGAAGGAGGACAGAAATACTAAATCATAATAGCAGAAAAAACTTCCCTTAGGAGACAGAGGTGAGGAGCTAGTATATATTCTCCATGAAGGACAGAATTCAAAGCCACAGAGTTAGAGATGGGATTCTGGAAATAGAAAATAGGAAAGTTTGACTGAAAAGCAGAAAATGTGAAGAGTCATAATGAGAAATATGGCAAGAAGGATAAGCCAGAGCCAGATTGTGAAAGGGTTTAAAAGTCAAGCTGAGGATCTTATATTTTAACCTAGAACAAGAGGTTAAAACTGAAGTTTTTAACAGAGGAGTGACAAGGTCAGACTTTAAGACTAAGGTTATTTTTTCCTCCTTTGTACTTCAAATGGATTTAAAAGAGGAGTCTAAATTGTAAGAGCCAAGAGCTAAAAATTTTCTGTCACAATAATGCAAGCAAGAGGGTATGAAACCTTGAACTTGATTGGTGGCTATGTAAGTGCAGAGAAAGGGAAAGAGGTGAGAGATATTCTAGAAATAGAATTGTTAAGTCTTGGCAACAGTATGTATACAGGGTATGTGGGTGATGAGAATCAAGGATGACTGAGATAGTGAAGCTAAGGGGAAGGGAAAATGATCTTACAACACAAATAGCAAAATTTGGAGGAAGGGTATGCTTTGGAGGGAAAATACTCAATTCTGTTTTTAATATAGAAAAACATACCAATGAACTTGTACAAAAGGCAGTAAATAGTACAAGATGAGTTCAGGAAAGAGAAAGGGGATTGATATAGAGATTTGTGGTTCATCTATACAATCAAATATTTTAAAGGGTGGATGATACTTTCAGTATAAAGATCAAAACCTATCCATGTCTACCCATTTTATGCAAATATATATTTCCTCATCACAGAAGATCCATTCAGCATGTTAAAGGCCTGCCTTTTCTCCTGACCTTCTAAGGATACCACAGGAACTCTCCCATTGTATATTACTCATCCAACCCAATAATTTTTACCAATAGACCAATGATAATTGAACCTATCTGATCTAATAAATATGGTTACTAATATAGAAGAACACAGATGAAAAGAGAGATCCCAGGACAGGACTTAGTAATATCCACATATCATAGGTTGTTAGACATCTGAGGAAAAGGCAACTGAGGAATCATCAGTATGAAGAAAATCCAGATAGGAATGAGCTTCTAAGGGAAGGTAATCAACAGTACCAAATACTGTTCAATAAGGCAGAACAATAAGGCAGAAGCCAAAAACTAAACACAATATTCTAATTAGGATTGGTCTATTTCAATTGATAAAGGAAAGTGTATGTCTCAGCAACTGAGAAAAAAACAGGGATAAACAATGACAGATAACATACTGGTTATTGGGACAATTCTCCCAGCAGCTTTTGTCAGCTAAGAGGTTTTTGTTTTTTGTTTTTTGGTTTTTTGGTTTTTTTTGTCCCAAAAGCTTGTTTTGGGAGGGTTTATTAAGAACTAGATTACTATCGTTATTTACTGCAGTGAATTGTTTTCCTAATCTATTCCACTAATCTTCCCCTTTGTTTCTTAGCCAGCACCAGATTGTTTTGATAATTACCACTTTATGTTAGAGTTTGAGATCTAGTATGGCTAGACCACCTTTCTCCACATTTTTTTTCCACAATTCCCTCAATATTCTTGACCTTTTATTCCTCCAGAAGAATTCTGTTTTAATTTTTCTTGCTCTATAAAATAATTTTTGATAATTTAATTGATATGTCACTGAGTAAGTTAATGTAGGTAAAATTATCATTTTTATTACATTGGCCCTCCCTGCCCTTGAATAATTAATATTTTTCTAGTTGTTTAGTTCTGACTTTATTTGTGTGAAAATGTTTTTTTTTAATTTGGCATTGTAATTATAATTATTATTAACTCAATATCATGTTTTCATTGAGATCAGATTAAAAACAATCTATGGATATCACTGTATTGCTATTACTCATTATATTTAATGTTTTCCAGTGCATTCCCTGGGCATGTGAAATAAATGCTTTTCTAAAATCAGTAATTAAATATTTGTCACATAAGTTTATCAGAATTGTGTAGGTTCATTGAAACACTATCAGGATAATTAATCAATCAAGAATTATTTGTTAAATTCTTGATATATGAAAAACACTATGCAAGACATTTAGGATACTTAAACAAACAATCCCTACCCACAAGGTGTTTACATTCTAATGGGAGAGCTTACATGGTCCAGTGGCAAAGAGGATGAAATGAATGAAAGATTCCTCATCATGTTCCACATAGTTATGATGTATTCTGCTAGGTGTCTATGCATAAAAAGCCTTCTATTTCACATAGCTTAGAGATTGAGTATTTGGCATGGAGATATCTCTTTAAAATGCAATCTCAAATTTTTATATATAATGATAATGATGATTTCCAGAATCAAATTGGCTTTCTTTCTCAATAGCACCATGCTGCTAGCATATATATATTTTTAACTTGTGGTTAACTATGGCATTCAGGTCTCTATTATCCTTTTGCTCAGCCATCCTTTTCTCCTTCCTGTACTTGTGCTGTTGGAGTATTGCTATTTTTGCAACTTATCAATGACACTTTAAATTATGTTCATATATGTTTTCCAGAATTTTAATTGCTATGGGCACTTCGATACAACCAACATATCGGTGAGTATATTCTTGGTGTTTTCTTAGGGGTTATATATAATGACTGAATTTCCATCAGGGTGTGCTCCATATGTATAACATACTATGCTCTGTGACCCTATGCCTCTGACAATCATGTGTCAAATGTCATTAAAATGCATCTTTATCATTCACCTAATCAATATAGGACACTGGATATTAAACATAGCTTGAATTCCATAGAGTAAAAGTCATCATATCTTAACAGTATCTAGTTACATAGTTTTAATTCCCTTATGTTATTTAGAAAATGTATCTATTTCAAGAGAAGCTAGATGGTTCAGTGGATAGAGTACCAGAACTGAAGTCAGGGAGACTTTTCTTTCTCATTTCAAAGTTGGCCTCAGATATTTACTAGCTGTGTAACCCTGGGCAAACCACTTAACTCTATTTGCCTCCATTCCACATCTGTAAAGTGAACTGGCAAAGAAAATGATAAACCATTTCAGTATCTTTCTCAAGAAATCCCCAAATGGGGACACAAAAAGTCAGGCATGACTGAATTAACTGAACAACAAAATCAACAAACATTTCAATTAATAAATTTATATTCATTAAGTGCCCCTTTATGTGCCAGGCACTGTACTAAGATCTAGGCATACAAAAAGAGGCAAAATACAGTCCTGCCCTTAAGGATCTTACAATATAATGGGGAAGACAACACATAAACAAATACATACAAAACTAGCTATATATGGGAAAAATAGGAAATACTTAACCAAGGGAAGGCACCAGAATTAAGAGGTATTAAGGAAGGCTTCCTGAAGAAGAATGGATTTTAGTTGGGGCTTAAAGGATACCAGGGTGGTCAGTACTAAAAGTAGTAACATGGACAGGAGGACAGTGTCACTAGATCAAATAATGTATATCAAGAAGTAAGGTCTAAGAAGACTGGAATGGCAGAAGGGTATAATGGTAATGAAATTTGAACATCCCTTTGTATTGGAAAGCTATCAGGTACTTAGCACTTAGTTCCAAGCTAATTATAGCAAGCCTCTGTTAAAGAAACAGAAGATATGAACCCCTGTTGCTTATGTAACAGGAAGGGGTTGAACAGGGAACTCCTGCTGCTGATGTAACAGGAGGGGGCTGAACAGGGAGGAGATAAACCATATATAAGGAAGAGCACAAGCTGGACAGTCAGAATTTCCTGGGGTGAATATCTTGGAAGCAGGGCAGCTGCTGCTGGACTGAAGGCTGAACTGAGAAGAATTGAGAAGAACTGAGCAGAGGTATGAGAATTGAGAACTGAGACAGAATTTCTTGGAGCAAGACACATGGAGGCTAGATAAAGTGATTTTGATTTTGAGAATAGAACTTATGCTGCTGATGACTTGTGAGGGCCAGCTGGAGCTGCTGAGGATTTCTGAGGGCCACCCAGAGCTGCTGAGGATTTCCAAGGACCACCTGGGGCTGCTGAGTATTTCCAAGGGTCAGCCAGAGCTTCAGAAGACTGAGAAAGCATGATTGTGGTGCCGATATTTTGTGCAAATGTTGTTGTGACTTTGTTAATGCGTATGAATGTAGTTATGACTTTGTTAAGCCTTGTCTGCCCAGGAACAGAGACTGTGAAGCACTTGAGATGGACTAGACACTGTGAGCCCCAATGTGGAGCAGATATGACACAGAGAGCTGGACAAGGAGCCAGGAGCTTTCTGCCTTTGAACTCAGGTGGCAGTTGGTTAGATTCGATTGGGGGCTGTGACCATGGAAGAGGAACCATGGCAGCTGAAAGTCTGCACCAAGTCAAGATGAAAAGACCTCTCTGTGGGTACTGAGTAGTGACTGATGAAATTGACTGAGTAGTGAGTAATGAAATTACAATTTACTTGTGACCTACAGGTGGATGACTTTTGTATTTTCCACTACATCTTAAGAGGGTAATGAGTAGTTATGGTTGAAGTTGTAACTTAATAGCACCCATGGGTGGAGAACTTTGGCTTTTGTCCTTTGTGTCCTTAAGAATGATTGGATTTCTAAATGATTGAGTTACTAAATGATTGTACTTTGTTGAAAACTATGTGACCACTTTGGTGAAAACTATGTGGCCATTATATTGATAAGTTGTTGAGTTGTGACGTGGTGAATACTGTATTTTGATTTTCTGTGATAAATTGTAACATTGTGAATGCTGTACCTTGATTTTCTGTGAATGTTTTGCTCTGATTTATTATTGAATAAATAGAGAGTTTGCAAAGTTCTCCTCCCCATGTGACCTAGGGGAGTAGAACTTTGTAATCAGAACCTTGAAAGCTGTTCACAACAGCAGTCCTCTGGAAAGCTGCTAGTGCTTGGCTTTACAGAGGGGGCTAGTTTATGAAGGGCTTTGAATGCAAAACAGAACATTTGTATTTCTCCCTAAAAATGTGTATTGGCAAGCAAAGAAGTACTCAGTGCCTTGTTTCAGCTATTTAATTAGCACCTTGTTTTAGTTCAAGTTCCTTTTGAGTCTTGCCCTGATTGTATGTAGTCTTTGACAAGAAACAGAACTTGTGAAACCTACAGTGGGAAGAACTTGCTGATGCAAAAGGAAGGGGTGGAACAGAGAGGAGCTGATGCCCATAAATAAGGAGAAGACAAAGCTGGAAGAGAGCAGAACCAAGAAGGGGAATGGTTGTGGAGGCTGGCACTCTGTTTCTCTGTTCTGTCTGTGTTGATTTTTGTCTATGATACTTTGTACAGAAGCCTTGGGACCTTACTGATAGCACTGAAAGAAGGGTTTCAAAGGTGCTGGGACTATACTGATGATGTGTGTTGAGTTATCAGACCTTGTAGGTGGTTCTGTGTTCACAGGCAGATACTGAATTGATGATCATGCTGGCAATGAGCACGGGTGTTATTGTGACTCTGTTAAGCTTTGTCTTCCCAGAAACAGAAACTGTGAAGGACCTGAAGTGGACTGGACACTGTGAGCTTCAATACGGAGACGGATGAGGAGCTGGACAAGGAGCTGGATGAGGAGCTGAGAGCTGCCTACCTTTGAACCCAGGTCACAATTGGGTAAATTCAGGCAAAGCTGGAACCATGGAAGAGGAACCATGGAATCTGAGAGCCAGCCTGGAGTCAAGATGAAAAGACCTCTCCTTGGGTACTTAATGCTGAATGAGAAGATCATGATTTACTGTGAACTAGTGGTGGGAAAACTTGGTACTCTATACCCTATACCTCTTAAGGTTGATTGAGTTAAGGATGATTGGAAACTAATTTCCGATCAAGAAGAAAGAAGACTTTTTGACTGAGATATTAAGACAATGGGACTTAGGGGTAGAGAAACTTGATATTTGTTCTTTGTATCCATTAAGGAGGCTTGCCTCCTTAAGGATTATTGAGGTAAGTTCTTACTGAATGATTGTATTTTGTGTCCATTAAGGAGGTAATCCTCTTTAAGGATAATTGAGTTAAGTTCTTACTGAATGGTGTCTTTTCCTTAAAACTATGTGAGCACTTTGGTGAAAACTATGTGGGCACTTGAATGATGACTTGTAATGCTATAACATTGTTAAGTCTGTACTTTGGTTTCTGTCAATGTTTTGTCTTTGTTACTGAATAAATAGAGAGCTCACCAATCAAGAAGAAAGAAGACTTTTTGACTGAGAGATTAAGACCATGTGACCTAGGGGTGGAGAACTTTGGCCTTTGTACTTTGTGTCACTTAAGGAGGCTTTCTCCTTAAGGATTATTGAGTTAAGGACTTGCTATGAGATTTATTTTGTTTAAAATTATGTGGCCACTTTGGTGAAAATTATGTGCCACTTTAGAGATAAGCTGTTATGTTATAACATTGTGAATGCTGCATTTTGGTTTATGTGAATGTTTTGCTTTAGTTTACTGCTGAATAAATAGAGAGTTCACTATACTATATGATCAGAACCTTAAATCTGCTCATAGCAGCAGTCCTCTGCAAATCTATTAGTGCTTGACTTTACAAAATGGTAGAAAGTCATGGGAGTTTATTGAGTAGAGGGGTGACATGATTACATCTGTGCTTTAGAAAAAACACTTTAGTGGCTGAATCAAGAATGAACTGGAGTGAGCAAAGAATTGAGGCAGGCAAACCCACCAGCAAGTTTTTACAATAATTCAGAGGTGAGGTAATGAGGGCTTAGAGTAGAATGAGAGCAGTATCAGAGGAGAGAAATGGTTTCAAAGGTGACATCAACAGATTTTGGCAATAGATTTGATATTAGAGGTAATAGTTAATGATTAATTTAGGATGACTCCTAGGTTATGACCTTTAGACTGGGAGGATGGTGTTTCCTTCTACAAGGAGGAATGTAGGAGGTAGAGAGAATTTAGGGGGAAAGATCTGTTTAAATTTAAGATGTCTACTCAAATCCTAGTTTGAGACATGTGAAAGGCAGTCAGAGTATGAGACTGGAGATCAGCAGAGAGATTGGAGCAAGATTGGTAGATCTGAGAATTCAGAGAAGAGATATGATACTTAAATCCATGGAAGTTGATGAAATCATCAAGTAAAGAGGGAAAGGGAAGAAGGCCCAGGACAGAAGCCTGATATACACCTATGGCTAAAGTTTGTGATTTGAAAGAGAATTCAGCAAAGGAGACTGAGAAGGAACCTACAGAAATGTAGGCGGATACACAAGAATGTGGTGACCTGAAAACCTAAAGAGAAGAGAGAGTATTAAAGATGAAAGAGTAATCAACAGTGGCAAAGGCAGCTAAAAGGTCAAGAAAATGATAATTGAGAAATAGCTATTGGATTTTATAACCAAGAAATCATTAGCATCTTTGGAGATAACAGTTATGTTAAAAGGATAAGGTTGGAAGCCTGACTGTAAGGGGTTGTGTCAGTAAGAGGAGAATAAGTGGGAGTACCTATTGTGAATAGCCTTTTCTTTTTTTTCTTTCCTTTCCTTTCCTTTTCTTCTTTCCTTTTCTTTTCTCTGCTCTTCTTTTCTTTTCTTAGTAAATAGTAATTTGCTTTTTCCAATTACATGTAAAGATAGTTCTGAAAAATCTTTTCTATAACATTTCAAGTCCCAAATGTTTCTCCCACCTTCCCTTTCTTTCCCCCTCTGCAAGATGGCAAGCAATCTGATATAGGTTGGACATGTGAAATCATGGCAACATATTTCCACATTAGTCATGTTGTGAAAGAAGAAACAGAACAAAGGCAAAAATCTATAAAAAAAAGTGAAAATAATATGTTTCTATCCTCACTCAGACTCCATAGTTATTTCTCTGGCTGTGGATAGCATTTTCTATCATGAGACTTTTGCAAACTGTCTTGGATCATTGTATTGCTGAGAAGAGCTAATTCAATCTTAGTTGATCATTGCAGTGTTATGGTTACTGTGTAAAGTGTTCCTTGGTTCTGCCCATTTCACTCAGTATCAATTCATTTATGTACTCCCATGTTTTCTTGAAATCCACCTGCTCCTCATTTCTTATAATGCAATAGTATTCCATTATATTCATATCCAACAACTTGCCACGACAAAAAAAAAAGAGCTGCTATAAGTATTTTTGTACATGTGGGTCTTTTTTCCCCTTTTTATGACATTTTTGAGATATAGACTTAGAAGCGTTTTTGCATTATCAAAGGTTATGCACAATTTTATAGTCTGACTGAGAAGATCATGATTTACTGAGAACTAGGGTGGGAAAACTTGGTTTGATTGAGTTAAGGATGATTGGAAACTAATCTCCAATCAAGAAGAAAGAAGACTTTTTGACTTAGAGATTAAGACAATGTGACTTAGGGGTGGAGAAACTATATGTTTATTCTTTGTATCCATTAAGGAGGCTTGTCTCCTTAAGGATTATTGAGTTAATTTCTTACTGAATGATTGTACTTTGTGTCCATTAAAGAGGTAATCCTCCTCAAGGATGATTGAGTTACGTTCTTACTGAATGGTATCTTTTCCTTAAAACTATGTGAGCACTTTGGTGAAAACTATGAGGGCACTTTAATGATGACTTGTAAAGCTATAACATTGTTAATGCTGTACTTTGGTTTCTGTCAGTTTTGTCTTAGTTTGTTACTGAATAGAGAGTTCACCATACTATGTAATCAAAACCTTGAAGCTGTTCACATAAGCAGTCTTCTGGAAAGCTGTTCATGCTTGGCTTTACATATGGTATCTCAGAACTGTTTTGATTTTCATTTCTCCAATCAGTAATGATTTAGAGCATTTTTTTCATATGACTATAGATAACTTTAATTTCTTCATTTGAAAACTGCCTGTTCATATGCTATGACGATTTGCCACTTGGGGAATGGCTTATATTTTTATAAATTTGATTCAGTTCTCTATATATTTTAGAAATGAGGCCTTTGTCAGAAACACTGGCTGAAAAAAATGTTTCCCATCATTCTGTTTTCCTTCTAATTTTGCTTACATTTCTTTTGTCTCTGCAAAACTTATTTTAATATAATATCATCAAAATTATACATTTTGGATTTCATAGTGCTCTCTATTTCTTGTTTGGTCATAAATTCTTCACTTCTCCATAGATCTGACAAGTAAACTACTCTATGCTCTCCTAATTTGCTTACTGCATTAGCATTTATGTCTAAATTGTGTAACCATTTTGACCTTAGCCTGGAATATAGTGTGACTTATTGGTTTATACCTAGTTTCTACCACACTGTTTTCCAGCAATTTTTGTCAAATAGTAAGTTCTTATTCCAGAAACTGGATTCTTTGGGTGTATCAAACAGTTGATTACCATAGTCATTTACTACTGTGTCTTCTGTACCTAATCTATTTCACTGATCCACCACTCCATTTATTTTTTCTAATTTTTTTTTTCTTTTTGGAGTGGAGAAGGTAGGGCAATTGGGATTAAGTGACTTGCCCAATGTCACATGGCTAATAAGTGTTAAGTGTCTGAGGCTAGATTTGAACTCAGGTCCTCCTGACTCCAGGGCCAATGCTTATTCACTGGGCCACCTAGCCGCCCCACAACTCCATTTCTTAACCAATACCAAATAGTTTGGTGATTGCTGCTTTATAATATAGTTTTAGATCTTGTGTGACTGGCCAGTTTTCTTTATTTTTTATTAATTTTCTTAATATTCTTGATCTTTTTTTAGTACAGATGAATTTTATTATTTTTTTCTTGCTCTGTGAAATACTTTTTGGTAGTTTGATTGATATGGCATTGAATACATAAATTAATTTAGGAAGAATTGTCATTTTTATAATATTAACTTGACCTACACATGAGTAATTGATATTTTTCCAATTATTTAGATCTTGCTTTATTTGAAAAGGGCTTTGTGACTATGTTCACATAGTTCCTGAGTTTGTCTTGGCAAATATATTCTGAAATATTTTATTTTCTATATTTTTGTCTACAGTTATTTTAAATGAAATTTCTTTATTTCTTGCTACTGAGCTTTGTTGATAATATATAGAAATACTGATGATATATGTGGATTTATTTTATGTCCTATGACTTTGCTAAAGTTGTTGATTGTTTCAAGTAGTTTTTAGTTGATTCTCTAGGATTCTTGAAGTATACCATCATATCATCTGCAAAGGGTGATAGTTTTGTCTCTGCGTTGTCTATTCTAATTTTTCAATTTATTTTACTTCTCTTATTGCTAAAACTAAAATTTCTAGCACAATATTGAATAATTGTGTGGCAGTGAGCATCCATGTTTCACTACTGATCTCAGTGAGAAGGTTTCTAGCTTATCACCCTTACTGATAATGTTTGGTGATGGTTTTAGAGAGATGCTACTTATCATTTTGAATAAAACTGCATTTATTTCTATGCTCTCTAGTGTTATTCATGGGCATGGGTACTGTATTTTGTCAAAAAGCTTTTTATCCATTGATTGAGGTAATCATATGATTTCTGTCAGTTTTTATTATTGATATGGTCAATTACACTCACAATTTTTCTAATATTGAACTAGCCCTACTATCCTGGTTTAAAAAACAAACAAACAAACACCTGGACATAGTGTATCATTCTGGTGATTAATTGCCATAATTTCTCTGACAATATTTTATTTTAAGTCTTTGCATCATTATTTATTAGGGAATTTGGTTTGTAATTTCTTTTTTCTCTTTTAGCTCTTCCTAAGTTATGTATTGGCACTATATCTGTGTCATGAAATAAATTTGGTAGAACTCTTTTAACTATTTTCCCAAACAGTTTATGTAGTATTGGAATTCATTGCTCTTGAAATGTTTGGTACAATTCACTTGTAATTTCATCTGGCCCTGGAGGTTTTTGTTAGGGAGTTCCTTGATGGTTTGTTCAGTTTCTTTCTCTGAAGTTGGGTTATTTTAGTATCTTATTTCCTCTTCTGTTAAATGGGGAATTTATATTGTTGTAAATGTTCATATATTTCATTATGATTGTCAGATTTATTGGCATACATTTGGGTAAAATAGTTGCTAATTATTGCTATAATTTCCTCTTTATTGGTAGTGAATTCATCCTTTTCATTTCTGATACTGGTAATTTGCTTTTCTTCTTTCTTCTTTTAAATTAAACTAATCAAAGATTTATCTATTAAATCAGTTTCCCCCCAAAAACCTAAATTTTAGCTTTTTATATCAGTTCAATATTTATCTTATGTATAATTTTATTAATCTCTCCTTTGTATTTCATAATTTTTAATTTGGTGTTTAATTGAGGATGTTAAATTTCTTCTTTTCCTAGACTTTTAAAAATATTACATGCCCAATACATTCATAAACTTTTAGACTTTATTCATGTAAGCATTTAGAAATATATAATTTCAGGTGGAGCTAAGATGGTGGAGTAGAAACAGCACTTCTAAGGTGCTCTACCCCCAGATTACCTCCAAACCATGTAAAAGAGGACTCTGAACAACTTCTGGAGCCCCAGCACCCACAGAACGACACAGAGAAGCTAACCTCCTGCTGAGGACAGTCCAGCAGCCCTACAGGGAGCGGCCAGCACAGCGAGTTGGGAACCAACAGCGAAGCATGCAGAGAGCTGAGCCCAGGCCCACATGAGCTGAGGTTTTAGCCCCAGGTCAACCCAGCCAGCAGTCAGCTGGAGGGACACCAGAACACCAGCAGCTGTGGCGATTCCAGAATTATCAGCACAGATATGCCTAGGACAAAGTGAGAGGTTAGTGCCCTATGGACTTTGGGAAAAGTATTTGGAGACGTCGGTTTCATCCCCTGGGGGTGAAAAGCTGCTGAAGAAACTCAGCACAGAAGCAATCTTGCAGTGTCACTGGCAACTCTAGTTCCTGGTCTGCAAACTGTAGGGAGATCCAGCAATCAGTCTGGGGGTTAATAGCTCTTGCTTTAAACTGCCTGGATCTGGATTGTGGTCTGGGGGAGAAGTTTGGGGTGGGTATCCAATTTGCCAGAGTGGGTGGAGGCTTTACAGAGGCCACCCAACCTGTTTGGATCTGCTTAATAGCATCTTGATTTCTCATAAAGTCACTAGCTTCCATTTGCTCTAATTCTGAAGGAATGATTCACCTCAGTGAGCTTTTGAGATTCTTTTTCCATCTGGCAAATATGGCTTTTTGAGGCATTCTTCTCCTCATTGCCTTTTTGAGCCTCTTTTGCCATTTGAGTTAGTCTATTTTTTAAAATGTTATTTTCCTCCGTCAGGCTGTTGACTCTCATTTCATACTTTCCTTGCATCTTCCTCATTTCTCTTCCCAATTTTTCTCCCACTTCTCTTATCTGCTTCTTAAGGTCCTCTATGTTCTGTAACCAGCTTGTATTTTCATTTGGGGCTTTTGGTGCAGGATTTTTGACCTCCCAATCTTCCTCCTGTTCCATGCTTTGATCCTCTTCGCCACCAAAATAGGAGTCTAATGTTGAATTTTTCTCTTTATTTCATTTACTTTTCCTAGGCATGTTGCCACTCAATTACTTGGCTTTTGGGCTATTTGCCACAGTAGGACTCTGCCACCAGCTAGGGTAGCTTCTGTCCCAAATGCTGGTGTTTTCGCAACTGCCAAGTGTCACCAGCCAGGGCTACTGGAGGTATTAGTTGGGCGGCCTCTGTGAAGCCTCCACACACTCTGGAAAGCTGGTCACACACCCCAAGACCTCCACCCCAGACCAAAATCCAGATCCAAGAAGGGTAAAGCAAGAGTAATCACCCCCCATACTGATCTCCAGATCCCCCTACAGTTCGCAGGCCAGGAGTTGAAGCTGCAATATGGCAATGCAGTATAAGCTGTGCCAGCTGCTCAGAGGCTTCTTGCCCCTAGGGGAAGAAGCTGACATGCTAGCCCACCCAGCCCCAAAGTCAATAGGGCACTTACCTCTAAATTTGTCCTAGGCATTTAGGTGTTGGTAATTTTGTAAATGCCACAGCTGCTGGTGTTCTGGGGTCCCTCTAGCCTGTTGCTGGTCTGGCTGCCCTTGGGCTAAAACTTCTGGGGTGTGGGCTGGAGCTCCTCAGAAGTGCTTTTTCTACTCCGCCACCTTGACTCCACCCCTCCTGTTTGACTGATCCTTGATATCTCAGAGTCATTAGCTTCCACTTACATAATCCTAAATTTTTAAGGAATCAATATTTTTTCATTTCATTTTTGTACCTACTCTACAATTTGTATAAATCTACTTTTAAAAGAGATGTTTCCTACAGTGGACTTTTCCCTCCATTTGGCCAATTCTATCTTTTTTTTAAAGATTTGTTTTCTTCCAAATTTTTTTTGTGTTTTCTTTTCCAAGTTGTTGAATATTTTTAATTCTCTTGCAGAACTCTCATTTCTTTAGCCCATTTTTCTTCTACCCCTTTTATTTGATTTTTAAAATCCTTTGTGATCTCTTCCAAGAGACTTTTTTGGGCTTCAGACCAATTCATATTCCCCTTTGAGGCTTCAAATGTAGGCATTTTAACGTTGTTTCCCTCTTCTGTATTTTTATCTTACCTGTTGTCATAGTAGCTCTCTGTGGCCAGGGTTCTTTTTTGTTTGTTTGTTTGTTTGTTTTTGCTCATTTTTCTTTAAAACTGAGCTTTGTTCCTAAGGTACAGAGGGTACTGTTCCAAGCTTTTTGTGCTGGGGACCAGGGGTCATGTCACTGGCTTTCTGCACTGGGGCCTCTGAGTCTGTAAGTTTGCCCACTGCACTAGGGTGACCTGGCCTAATTGTGCTTGCTGTTCCCTGCTTCTGTAACTGGCAGTTTGCCATATGTACTGGACTTGAGGTCACATAGCTGACCTACTGTTCCCCTAGCCTGCTGAACCAGGATCAAAGAGTCTATGTTGCTGATCTGTTTTGTGGCTAAGAGCCTCCTGTTTGCTTGACTGGGCACTATCTACTTTGGGTCCTTCTCCCTTTTACCCAAGTAAGACCTTTCCTGAAGTTCTTCTAAGTTACATTAAGCTGGAAATGTTTTTCCTTCTTTTTGTTGATTCTGTTGCTCCAGGATTATTTGAGAGGTTTGATTTAATGTCGTTTCTGAAGGAAACTAGGGATAGCTCAGGCAACTACTTGGCTTCTCTCTGATGTTTTGGTTCCAAGAGATAGCTTTTTTCCCCAGAATTTCTGGAAATGGAAGGATCAAGTGAATTTTTTTTAGTTTAAATTTAAAAATTTCCTCATGATTGAGGAGACATGAGCCTACATATAAGTGGTAAGAAATGAGCCATTAAACTGCTATTGAACATGAGTGTAAGGGTGGGGATGACTGTGGGACAATTTTGAGGAGATGGGATGGAATGGTACATATTGCATAAGTACTAGGGTTAGCCTTATTCACAGAATGATACCACATCATGTGAGGCAAAGATGAAAGAACAGAAAGTTCAGAAAACATATGAGTGATTGGAGATGAGGAAGAGGGGAAAAGGAAGAGTCCATAGTACATGTTCTTATTTTTTTTTTTCTGAGAATATGAGGCAAGGTTTTCAGCTGAGAGAGTGGTGGGAAGGGGAATCAAGGGAGGTTAGAGGAAGGATAAAAAGAGCTACTAAAAAGAGCATGATATTAAGTTGATAAGGGAAGTATAATAAGCCTAGAAGGAGAGAGAGACCAACTGAGTGTGTGTAACACAATATTTGTAGTCACCCAGTCAGAACAGTGGCATGTTTTCCTCTATGTTCATCTAGCAGCAAGTATGTAGGAGAAAAGGTGAGCAATGATAGATGAGATCCAAGGATAATGTTCAGTCTGGTATAATCAATGATATGAAAGGAGGTATATGGAATTCAAGAGAGGAGGGCAGCATAGAGCTGAATTGGTTCATCATAAAGGGAAAAGAGGAGAGAGTGGTTAGTGCTGGGGAAATGGCCTGCAAGAGAACTGAATGGTCAAGATATTAGAAATCATGGTGTGGATGAATAGTAGAATTAAGCAGAGGGAATGGTGAAAAGTCAATAGATTGGGGGCAGAGTCAAGATGGTGGAGTAGAAACAGCACTTCCATGGTGTTCTGGCCCACACCACTTCCAATTTATGTAAAAGGGGACTCTGAACAAACTCTGGAGCTCCAGAACACACAAAATTACACAGAAAATCTAACCTCCTGCTGAGGAAAGCCTGACAGCCAGGCAGGGAGTGGCCAGCTCAGCACTCTGGCCTATCCCAGCCCCAAATGACGTAGAGGTGTTAGCTCCAGGGTGGCCTGACCAACAACCAGCTGGAGGGACCCAGAACACCAGCAGCTTTGGCATTTACAGAATTACCAAGTCATAGATGCCAAGGACAAAGTGAGAGGTCAGTGCCCTATGGACTGTGGAACCAGTATTTTGGAGTGCTTGGCTTCTGACCCCAGGGCAAAAAGGCACTGAGACACTTCAGCTCAGCCATAGCCACACATAGCTTCAGTTCCTGGCCTGCAGACTGTGGGGGGACAAGGCGATCAGTCTGGGGGCTAATTGCTCTTGCTTTAACCTTCTTGATCTGGATTTCAGTCTGTGGTGGAAGTCTTGGGGTATGTAACCAGCTTGCCAGAGTGTGTGGAGGCTTCACAGAAGCCACCCAACTAATACCTCTGGCAGCTGAGAAAATCCCAGAGTTTGGGACAGAAACTTGCCTGGCTGATGACAGAGTCCTACTGTGGCAACAAGCACAAAAGTCAAGTAACTGAGTCACAACATGCCTAGGCAAAGGAAACAAAATAAGTAGAAAAATTCAACACTAGACTCCTATTTTGGGGGCAAAGAGGATCGAAACATGGAACAAGAAGAGGACTGGGAGGTCAGAAATCCTGCACCAAAAGCCCCAAATGAAAATGCAAGCTAGTTGCAGAACATCAAGGATGTTAAGAAGCAGATAAGAGAAGTGGAAGAAAAATTGGGAAGAGAAATGAGAAAGATGTGAGAAAAGTATGAAATAAGAGTCAACAGCCTGACTGAGGAAAATAACACCTTAAAAAATAGACTAACTCAAATGGCAAAAGAGGCTCAAAAAGGCAATGAGGAGAAGAATGCCTTAAAAAGCTGAATTTCCCAGATGGAAAAAGAGTCTCCAAAGCTCACTGAGGAGAATCATTCCTTCAGAATTAGACTGGAGTAAATGGAAGCTAGTGACTTTATGAGAAATCAAGATGCTATTAAGCAGATACAAACAAATGAAAGAAGAGAAAGCAGTGTGAAATATCTCATGGGAAAACCTCTGACCTGGAAATAGAACCAGGAGAGATAATCTAAAAAATTATTGGACTACCTGAAATCCAGGATCAAGGAAAGAACCTAGAAATCATGCTCTAAGAAATTCTCCAGGAAAATTCCCCTGATGTTTTAGAACCAGAGGCAAAAATAGAGGTTGAAAGAATCCACCAATCACCTCCTGAAAAAGATTCCAAAAAGAAAACCCCTAGGAATATTATAGCCAGGTTCCAGAATTCCCAGATCAAGGAGAAAATATTACAAGCAGTCAGGAAGAAACAATTTCAATATTGTGTAAACACAATCAGGATAACACAAGATCTGGCAGCTTCTGCGCTGAGGAATTGAATGGCTTGGAATATGATATTCTACTGGGCAAAGGAGCTGGAATTCTAACCAAGAATCACCTACCCAGCAAAACTGAGTATCATGTTTCAGGGGAAAATATGGTCATTCAGTGGAATAGAGGTCTTTCAAGCATTCTTGAGGAAAAAACCAGAGCTGAACAGAAAATCTGACATTCAGACAGAAGAAGCAAGAGATGCTTGAGAATGTAAACAGGGAAAAGAAATCATAAGAAACTTATCAAAGTTGTACTATTTACATTCCTACATGGAAAAACTATAAGTGTAACTTATGAAACTTTTCTCAGTATGAAAATAGTTGAAGAAGGGCATATGGACGTGGGAATACATATGTGAACTTGTGTATATATGTTTACAGGTATACATAAATAGAGGGCACAGGTCAAATTTCATAGGAAGGGATGATACTTAAAAGGTGAAATTAAGAGGTGAGAGAGGAATATAATGAGATGAGATGGGGAGAGACAGAATGGGGTAAACTATCTTATATAGAAGATGTAAGGGAAAATGGTTACAAGGGAGGGGAAGAACAGGAAGGCCAAAATATAAAACCTTATTCTCATTTAAGTTGTATCAGGGAGAGAATGACATACATACTAAATGTGACATCTCACCCTACAGGAGAGTAGGGGGGAAAGGGGTGAGAGGGGGCATAATGGATGGGAGGGCAGGCTGGGGGGTAGGGATTTGGAAACACCCACTTTTTAAAAGGGACAGGATCAAAGTAGGGATTAGACCAAATGAGAGGTGGGATAAGAGGGAAGGAAATAGTCCATCTTTTACAATACATCTACTGTGATAATGTTTTGCATAGCTATACATGTACAACATATATTGAATTGCTTTGTAATGGACACATGATACAGATTCAGGACGGCATAGCCAATTAATATTTTGGGGGAGTGCTTTTATTAGCTGGAGGCTCTCTCCAAAAGGGAAGGCAGCCTTGAGCAGTCTGTCCAGCAAGCTTTTATACAGTACAAAGTACTTCCTGGAACAAACATTGGTCAGCAAGGCAACTGTTGCTACATAGGGATGTAAACTAACAGCTTGCAAGAGCTTGCAAGGGCTTGCAAGAGCTTGCAAGGGTTTGCAAGGTAAAGGGGAAGTTCTTTGTTTTAGTTACATCTTGGTTACAAGGAAGGTGCAGGGTGAAGTTTCACAATGGTCATACCTTATGCTAGGTTCCTGGGGCCCCCTGAGAGGCCTTGTGAGACGTCTTGTGTGGCAGCTAGCACTATAGGAACCTAACTGCCACTTCAGCTTATCTTCCCAGTAAGAGTGGGTGACAAGGGAGCAAGGGAATGAATCTGGAATTTGATGTTTTAAAATCAAATGTTTATAAATAAAATATATATATATGCATATATATGCATATATATATGCTATTATTAATTCTATTTTACATACAATTGGCAAATAAGATATATAGGCATTGGGGCACAGAGATTCACCTGGCCCTACTGGAAAAGTTGAAGGGGGAATGGTGGAATATATGGGAGAGAGCAGATGAGAGGAGGGTATATCCTGTGGAACTGCTATTCTGGTGTGGTTGGTAGGGGGAAAATGGGAAAAAATTCAAAATCTGGCAGAAATGAATGATAGAAACCAGAAGTTAATAAAGCATTTGAAAAAAAATAAACTGAAAAGTCAATAGATTGTGGCTGGCAAAATTCTCGAATGCAGAAACGGAACATTTGTGAGTGATGGCAAAGTAAAGAGTTTCATCATCTTTGTGTATGGATGAGATGAGGTGGAGGAGTAGCTTGTGGGAGGTTAAATTGGTTAGGAACTGGATAGTTAGAGTATTTGAGGGAGAATCAATAAATATGTTAAAATCTGCTAGTGCCGGGGCGGCTAGGTGGCGCAGTGAGTAGAGCGTCGGCCCTGGAGTCAGAAGGACCTGAGTTCGGATCTGACCTCAGACACTTAACGCACACACAAACAAAAACCTAGCCGTGTGACCTTGGGCAAGTTACTTAACCCCAATTGCCCCCCAAAAAGCAAAAAAAAAAAAAAATCTGCTAGTGTGAGGACAGGAGATGGGAAAGAGTAAAATTTAAATCAGGTTTCAAACTCATTGAGGAGAGAAGGGGAGTGACCCAGAAGTCTGGCTACCAGGATTTTGATTAGACAAATATATGACTAGCATTAATTTAAAGGAAGAGAGGTTACTGAGTAATGGAAGAAGGGGGAGAACCTGAAAGTGGCAATAGAGAGTAAAGAAAATTTGAACTCCTGAGGATGCAATGAGAATGATTGAAGGTCATAAACCCCAATGATGGTCATTTATTTTCTTGAATTTCTTTCCTTAGGACTTTGATTGACTTACCTTATATTTCACTAAAAGTGATAATGTGTTTTGTCTTTTTCCCTCACAAACATATAACTAAATGACTCCGTAGGATTATGTGGGGGTGGGGTGAGAATTGGAATAAAATATACAACATTTTTATATATCCTTAATTTTGATACCAGAAATAAATGTCTTTTTAGTACTTTCAGACTAAATAATTGACTTTTTCTTCATTTTTCGATGTTATACCAAGGAGCTATATCAGTTAAAGCAGATATAGCACTATGATACAATTATAAGACCAAAATTGAGACAGGGTTGTTTAAGAGAAAAATAGGACATCATAACGTGAAAGGGGGATAAATGTTTTTTTTTTTTTTCTCACAGGATGGAGTAAAATTGTAGCAAATAGAAAAGACATTTTTACAATAAGCTACCTTGAATGCCTAGATATTCTGCAACAAAACATGATAATAAGGCACTATTAATGTGTTAGGGGTTTTTGTTTTCTTTTTACACTAGGTAAGATCAATTTGGCCTGGGGCATTACAGATGCCTAAATTTTGCCTAAGAACAGTCCAGGAATGCCTTTAGGCTTCTTGGAGGTCTCTGGCACATAGATTCTGGGATTTTTATTGTTATTAAGAGTGGGAAAACGTGGGGAGAAATCAGAGACATCTAATATAATGAAGATCCCATAGATACCTTTCCATGTAGGCCAAATACCCAATATTTTCAAAGTCCTCCATGTTACTCAAAACTATAATCTTAATATCTATAAAACCCTATAATAGACACATAAATCTTAAAATATGAATTTAATTAAGGCAGACTAGGAAAATAACACATTAGGTACTTATTTTTTTTATTTTTAAACAAACGCTTTATTAACTTCTGTTTTACATAATTCATTTCCACCAGACTTTGAGTTACAATCATTTTCCCCCCATTATTCCTGTACCCAACCTCCCAGAATAGCAGTCCCACAAGATATCACTTCCTCCAATCTGCTCTCTCCCATACCTTCTCCCATACCCCCATTGACTTTTCCATTAGAGGAAGGTGAATCTTTGTGTCCCAATGCCTGCACATCTTATCTCCCTATTACAAGCAAAAGAGTATTAATATTAGTATTTATATATATATATATATTTTTTGAAACATTTAATGTTAAGACCTCGAATTTCAGATCCATTTCCTTCCTCCCTTGTCACCCATTCCCTCTTGGGAGAGAAGTAATTCAGTACATGTTATACATGTCTGGCTATGCAAAACATTATCATAGTAGATATATTGTACAAGGCTGCTTATAATTCCCTCCCACTCATCCCACCCCCCACCTGGTCCATTCCCTACATGATCCTGTCCCTCTTCTATAGTGGGTACTTCCAACCTCCCCTCCCCCCAAGGATGCCCTCCCATCCATCATCCCTCCTCTCATCCCCCTTCCCTCTATCCTGCTGCAGGTTGAGATATCCCATTTAGTATGTATGTCATTCTCTCCCAGAACCAAATTCAATGAGAATGTGGTTTTGCCTTTTTAGCCTTCCTTTTCTCCCCCTCCCTTGCAACCACTTCCCCTTGCTTCTTCTACATGGGATAGTTTACTCCACCCTGTCTCTCCCCATCTCCTCTTGCCACTTTCCTCTCTCACCTCATAATTTCATCCCTTGAGTATTCTCCCTTCCCAACAAATTCAACCTATGCCCTCTATCCATATATAACTGTAACCATATACACACACATTCACATATGTATTCATATGACCACACCCCTTCTTCCATTATTTTCATAGTGAGAAAGATATCATCAGTCACAGTTATTGCTTTTCCATATAGGAATGTAAATAGTTCAACTTTGATAAGTTCCTTTTGATTTCTTTTCCCTGATTGCCTTCTCAGGCATCTCTTCCTTCTTGTGTCTGGATGTCAAATTTTCTATTCAATTCTGTTTTTTTCCTCAAGAATGCTTGAAAGTCCTCTATTCCACTGAATGACCATATTTTCCCCTGAAACAAAATACTCAGTTTTGCTGGGTAGGTGACCCTTGGGTTCATTCCTAGCTCTTTTGCCCTCTGGAATATCATATTCCATGCCCTTCGATCCCTCAGTGTAGAAGCTGCCAGGTCCTGGGCTATTCTGATTGTGTTTCCACAATATTGAAATTGTTTCTTCCTGGCTGCTTGTAGTATTTTCTCCTTGATCTGGGGATTCTGGAACCTGGCTATAATATTCCTGGGAGTTTTCTTTTTGGGATCTTTTTCAGGAGGTGATCTGTGGATTCTTTCAACCTCTATTTTGCTTGACTTTTGGGCTTGTTTCCACACTATGGCTTTAAGGCCAGCTAGAGGAATTTTTGTCCTGAATGTGTGGGGGGCAACTTCCGTTTCTGGCAAGCTGTAAACCCACCCACGCCTTCCACCCTAGATCACAATCCAGATCCAGGGAGGTTAAAGCGAGAGCAATTACCCCCCAAGAGTGATCACTGGATCTCCCTACGGTTCCACAGGCCAGGAGCTGGAGCTGCCTTTGAAAACTGCAAAACTACAAAATGTCTTGTCTCCTCAGCAGCTTCTAGCCCCCCGGGGAGGGAGCCGACGCATTCCCCAAATACTGGTCCAAAAGTCCATAGGACACTAACCTCTTACTTTGTCCTAGGCATGTCTATGTTGATAGTTCTGGAGTCGCCACAGCTCCTGGTGTTCTGGGGTTCCTTCATCCCTGGGGCTAAAACCTCGGCTCACTCCGACCTGGGCTCGGCTCGACGCTCTGCCAACTTCGAGCTGCCAGGTCCCAGACTGCTGCGCTGGTCCTTCCTGCAGGGCTGCTGGGCTGTCCTCAGTGGGAGGTTACCTTCTCTGTGTCATTCTGTGGGTACTGGGGCTCCAGAAGTTGTTCAGAGTCCCCTTTTACGTAGTTTGGGGGGAATCTGGGGGCAGAGTGGCTTGGACAAGCTGTTTCTATTCCGCCATCTTGGCTCCCTCCCGGTACTTATTTTTTTAATAAATATACTCTAAACCCACATGTGAAAAAGTTACCACAGCCACTATAGAGTGATTACTGACATCCCCTTTAATCCCACTAGTGATATATGGGAAAAGAGACTATTTAGACTCATGGCATTGGTATTAAAATTAGTCTCCAAAGTTACCTATAACTTAATTTTTCTTTAAAGTCTAGAAAAACTAGAGAACCAAAGTACCTAAAAATGAAGTCCTTACTTCATCAAGTTTAAATTATACAGAACAGAAATAACACATATGTAGATTTAAAAAGCATAGTTATAAAATAAACATAAGACAATGAGGAGGTGAGGCTAGTGATAGCTATTTAGGACATCAGTAAGGTCTTATGTAGGAGATGAAACTTTAGCTGAGCAGCAAATGGAGTTCAGAATTCTAAAAGGTAAGAGGAAGTGATTTCCAGAAAGGGGAGGAATCCTATATACACACACAAATGTATACACCCATGGAAGCAAATGAGAAAATTCCAAGTACAGTGAAGCAATATAAAGTGCATGAGGAGGAATTAGGGGACACCAACCAGTAAAGACAATTTGGAGAAAAAAATATTGTGAAAGACTTTAAAAGCCTATTTCAGAAGTTTGTATTTTACTCTGTGGGCAAAAGGAAAGTACAATTCTTGAGGATTTTGACATGAAATTGTTATAGATTTTGGGAGTCTCAATTTCATATCTCTATTAACCTCCTGTGTAGAGTATGGGTTGGGAAAAGGAGATAATGTTGATTAGTGAAATTAGCCTTGCCTTTGGAGTCAGAATGAGAGATTGAGTGGGTAGAAGGATAGATTTAGAGTCAGAGCTATATTTAAACATTCTACGTAGACACTTATTTGTTGCATGACCCTGGGACACTCACTAACATTATCTCACAAGTAATTTTTTCATCCTCCTAGTAACTTGGATTCAATTCTTCCCTATCCTTCACTTGCCAAATATGATTAGTTGACTTGTAGTCTTGTTAATGTTTTCCATTTCCTGAAATTATAATGTATTTGGTTTGATTAGGTTATTCATTTAAGTTTAAATCTTACTATTAATTATGTAAATCCAATTTAAATTGTATTTATTTAAGTTATATGTCTTCCTGTAGAATTCAAAGTCCACAAGGGCAAGAACTGTTTGATTTTTTTTGTCTCCTTATCCTTAATGCCTAGGACACTGCCTGACACTGAGAAGGCCCTTAACAAATATTTATAAATGCTTATTAGATTGAAAGTGACCAATTGGGTGGCTACGTGGCACAGTGAGTAGAGCGCCGGCCCTGGAGTCAGAAGGACCTGAGTTCGGATCCGGCCTCAGACACTTAACACACACAAACAAAAACCTAGCCATGTGACCTTGGGCAAGTTACTTAACCCCAATTGCCCTCCAAAAAGCAAAAAAAAAAAAAAAAAGTGACCAGATAGCTTACTGATAGGGTTCTACTTCTCTCCCACTGCCTGCCCTTCTTGATAGTGTTTGGGGGTCTCTGTCCATCTTCCTTTCAAAAGAGGAGAAATCTGCTATTTGGTCCAAGTATAAAATTTCCTAGCTATTGTTCCCTACAGGCAATCTCAGGAAGTTCTATAAGAAATTAGAGGAGGGACAAATCAGTTTTAGTTGTGGGCAAGAAGGTAGAGCAGATGGTGTCAAAGTTTGGCCTCAGAGGAAGAATTTTAATAGTTATAAATGTATAATTAGTATGGAAAAGGGTAAGGATAGTCTCCTTTGTTTTTCTATTCCTATCACCTAGTATAGTGCCCATGACATAGCAGGCACTTGATGAATGCCAGTTTGTTCAATCAAAAACCTACAATTGTGCTGGTTATCTAGAAATGAAGATAGCAGAAAGCTGAGAGCTCCTAAGGAGATTATAACATTATGGATCCAGGGAAGGGGAGAGGCTTGCACAGGACTGCCTATAGTGAAAAGGAAGAATGTGTTCAGTGCCATGAAGAGATTCTAAGAAAAGTGCCTTGAGAACTTGAGGCAGGGGGGATCACTTTTAGTGAGGTTGGGGGAAAAGTATGTATGATTTCAGGAATTGACATTTTGAAGGAAGGATAAGACTTCAACAGACAGAGATTGAAGGGGGTATAGGGGTGTACGTTCCAGGAAAGAGAGCAAACATGAGTAAAAACTGAACAAAAGGTAAATCAAATTTGAAATCTACTTCAGCTCTTAGTAGTGAAAAGCAATATCCCCTCAACAAGTCAAGAATTAAATTGTATGTTTCAGTACATGACAGCTATCTAGGGGAAAAATATTCTCCTTTCACCTTTGTAATAGAGTTGGAGATGATTAAGAGATTCCATTTGGATTGCTGTTGAAACATTCTTTCATTATAGTCAGATGGTTGCCTCATATGACTTGAGAATAGTAAAAAGCTTGCTGTGTTTTAAATATCATTTTGAGGTAAAAACATATTTAGAAGTGACAAATATTCACATTTGTGTTAAAAGAAAATAGAACAAAAAATCTCATGGGGTTTGATCTTGAACTTTTGATGCTCTTAGAAATATTTTTCAGGAAAATTCTATTAATATGAAAGTATGTAGCACGGATGGAAATTGAACTCATAATGAGGGTTTGATAGTGATGGTTCCCTATCTCACAAGTCTATCAATGGAGAGATACTTAAAAAATCTTCAGAGGAAAAAATGGTTTTGGTGCTTGACGAGGAAACTGAAGTCTTGAGAACTGAGGAAATAGAATCACTGAATAATAGGAAAACCCTTTTGCTCTATTTTTATCTTAAGTGTCATTTTAGCACTATATAAAGCCACAGTATACACAAATCTGCATGCTCAGTTTGGGCTATCGATGAGCAAGAAATAAATCTCAGTGATTAAAAAGACGACGAGAACACAATGAGCAATGTGTTGTTTGCAACTTTGGAAAATCTGTGGAGTTGATAGTAACTGCATGGCCTCTGTGGATTGCTTCTTAGTGCCTCTGTTTAGGGAAGGAAAAAAAAAAATTAGTATGTGTTATGTTGCAGATTCCCATTTTTTTCTCTTAAATCACTGTCTCCGTTTTGATTTTGTGATTCTATTGCAGTTCTCCATCTGTTTTAGTTGCATGGTTCCTGGCATGACTAGGGGAAACAGAGATAAGTACACTTATTGGTTGGGAAGAAAGAGGCACTGAGGGGAATTTGACTAGGGCATTTAAATTCAAGAAGGTAAAGAAATATGATGAATATTTTATTGCCAAGAACCTATTTACTTAAATGGAAGCACTGATAATGGGATAACATATATACATATACATATATACATATACATATATACATATACATATATATTTAAATTTAAAGACACAATATAGTTTGTCAGGGATATTCATAAAGAGAGAAAATCACTATGGCTGGGATGTTGGGTATTTTTTAAAAAATATATTAATTTGGGGCAGCTAGGTGGCACAGTGAATAGAGCACTGGCCCTGGAGTCAGGAGGACCTGAGTTCAAATCCCACCTCACTTAACACAAAAACTAGCTATGTGACCTTGGGCAAGTCACTTAACCCCAAATGCCCTCCACAAAAAAAAAAGGCAAATATGTATATATAGAAATTTTATTGGTATTAGTTACTATATGACTACCAAATCAAAGATCAGGAAATGAAATTATGTCTTAGGACATAAAGAACCTTTTGGGGTGTTGATATGAACTGAATTATAGGGTAATATGACTGGTGCTGTTGTTGACAGTAGTGAAGATAATACTTCAGTGGTTTTTATTTTCCAAGTAGAAATATTGGCAGAAAATTTAGTTTCTGCCTTTTAATACTTTTCCATCATTAATGCAGAAGTATTTATTGTCTATGATTTTCAATTTTTGAGGCAATCTCCATTGGTATCCCTGAACCAAGATGGCTTTGTTCTAAATTGGAGATAATGCCATTTGGGGGGAATTTTAAATTTTATTTTAAACTTAAAATCAAAATGAGAAAAGAAAAAAACAAACAAACATTACCATGTACAAATATAAAACAATGAATTTCCATTTCAAGAAAACTTCTATAATAAATATTGCACATTGTTTTCAAAGTTGCCCTGCTTTGCTTCCTTGTTGGTTTTCTTTTGCCACTGTTGTACACTTTTTACTTTATTTTTCCCTCTTCCAGTCCCCCATTCCTGTCTTCAAAGAAGGCTACAATTAAGGATAGAAACACACACACATATAGACACATATCTATAAACATACTTATGTATACACATATACACTCACGCAAATATGTAAGATTAATGTAAGTATTATGCTTATTTGTACTTGTCATCTTTTTCTTTGTATGTGGATATAATCTTCCTTCATAAGTCCAAATCTTTCCACCATTTATTTCTAAATCAATCAACTCATGGCTCAGTGAATAGAGTACCGGCCCTGGAGTCAGGAGAACCTCAGTTCAAATCCGGCCTCAGACACTTAACACTAAACTAGCCATGTGACCTTGGGCAAGTCACTTAACCCCAACTGCCCTACCTTCCTGCCTCCAAAAAGCAAAAAACCCCAAACAAACCCAAAAAAACAAAATCAATCAATCAACTCATTTCCTACACCACAATAAGAGTCTAACTCAATCTCACCCTATCTGAGATATTGTCTATGAAAGTTTCCCCCCCAATTTTCTGCATTTCTTATATTCTTGACTAGAGATGTTTTCTCTATACAAGAAAATTTTGTTAAAAATAATCAAAATTATCAATTTTACACTTCAAATATTTTCTTACCTTACAATATTGCTTAAGGTCTGATACTGCTGAATCTGCTTCCATTATATCTCTTCCTACCCTCCCCCTGTTTTCTTTGAAATTCCTGACCTTTTGTTCTTCCAAATGAACTTTGTTATTATTTTTTCTAATTCAGTAAGATACTTTTTTTAGTTATTTAATAGTGATGACATTGAATAAATAGGTAGGTAAAATTGTCATTTCTTAAAATTATATTGGCTTTACCTACCCATGAGCAATAAGTAATTCTTCAATTATGCAGATCTGACTTTATTTGTATAATGACAATGCCATTCTTAATAAATAGATAGACAGGGGTGGCTAGGTGGCAGTGAATAGAGCACCGGCCCTGAAGTCAGGAGGACCCGAGTTCAAATCTGGCCTCAGACACTTAACACACTTACTAGCCGTGTGACTTTGGGCAAGTAACTTAACCCCAATTGCCTTCCAAAAAAAGAAAAAAAAACATAATAAATAGATAGACAGTCAGGTAGATAGATAGATAGATAGATAGATAGATAGATAGATAGATAGATAATGTTTGGATCTTATGGTAGTATAAATTCTCATACTTCCATTATTTTCATTTTTTAATGAAAGACATCTCCTTTTAAAAACTATGTTCATGATACATTTGTCATACCCTGATATCTGACAAAGCCAACCAGATTCAATCTTTGGGCCTTGATCTTAATAAAACTTCATATATATTTTGTCCCAATCAAGATTATTTCCCCCCTCAGCGGAGGGGATATCAGAATCTGACTAGTTTTTCTCCTCCTTACAGGAGGGAGCCTCCTCACAGGATCCTGAACCCAACTGCAAATGCTTAGTCTAACAAGATCCTTAAAAATAAAACAAGTTTATTTCAGACAGTAACGAATATTGAAATTATTTGCATATGAGTCCTTAGAAATGAGGCAACAGAAAGTTTCTTCCATTGATCTCTCCCTCCAAAGAGATTCATGTAAGATTTCCTGAAAACTCACAGAATAATTTAGTACTTACATATTGAGTAGAATCAATCCCCAGCCTCAGACACATATAGATTGTCTATTTGACTTCTCTCTTCAGTATATGGTGTGTATATGTGGGTCCTACAATAACAGTAGATCCTTCAGTTTCAATGGAAGCATTTCTTAGAATGAACTAGCATTCTGAACTTATTCTGGACTATACATACATACATACATACATATGTGTACATATATATATACATATATGTATATTTATACTCCAACACTTTCACTGTGACATAGTCTATGCTGGATATTCCTATCTCCCAAATTGCATCCCTGCCCATGGCTTCATTAATCTGGAAGCTGCCCTTCTATGCCACAGAGTTCATTGAGTGGGTTGTCTTTAATTATTTAAAATTTAATTTTTATAGCATACTTTATCACCTGCAAACAATATATTTTGGTTTCCTTTTTTTGTTTGTTTTTTGGAGGGCAATTGGGGTTAAGTGACTTGCCCAAGGTCACATAGCTAGTTTTTGTGTTAAGTGTCTTGAGGCTGAATTTGAACTCAGGTCCTCCTGACTCCAGGGCTGATGCTCTCTCTATTCACTGCACCACCTAGCTGCCCCTACAAATACATTTCAATACAAAAGAAAAAACTGATAATATAAGAATTTGTGAGTTTTCTGTATGTAAAGTTTTAAAATATATAATATGCACATGCAACTGCATATGTGGATATATAATATGTGAATATAGAGGGAGAAGTCATTCAGTCTGACTCATTTTACAGAATACATGTATGTGTGTATACATGAATGCACATATGCATTCCTTTCCCAATTATTATAACAGTAATCAGAAGTTAGTTCAAATCTGAAAATCACATATCTGTAGATTCATACAATTTAACAGGGTATTATCAAAATTACACTATTTGTGTTCTCTTTTGTACTTCTTTTTATTTTCTTCTGTGCATATTATATTGATATTTGTTTTTCATAGCCATCTTTACTAACTCATTTCCATTCAAATCAAAGACTTTGATTATATCAGTATAAGCCCAGTCCTAAAGCCCATTAGTATGGGATTTTCTCTTTATTGGTGGAGATGAATGCCTTGCACCTGCAGGAGAGGTCAGGAGGACTTGGAAAGAGGGAAAAAGAGCTTCAGTCTCTTCATTCTTCTTGGATTATTTTATTCCTCTTACTAATAATTCTTGGATGAAATATCACTCCTACCTCACAACTCATAATGCTCCACTTCATCATCAACAGTCTCACCCCTTCATCTAATAATCTCCCTTTTGTACAACCTTCTCCAAGAGAACTTTTCTAGTCCCCTCCACTACCACCACTGCTAATTCCTTCCTTGTAATGTTAGTTCCCATTTACACTGTATGTAACTTGTGTATACATAGTTGTTTGCATGTTGTCTAACACATTAAATGTATTCTCCATGAGACTCCATTTTTGCTGTTGTTGTTTTTGTTGGGAGGTTGTCCTTTTTTTTACCTTTTTTATATTCTTAATGTTTAGCACAGTGTCTGACATATGTGTTCAATAAATGTTTGTTGAGGTACAACTGATATTTGATTATGGATTTAGGACTGGAAGAGAACACAGAAATAATTTAGTCCAATACCCTCATTTTTATGACATGGAAACTCAGTCCCAAACAGACTATTTCCCATTCACTATCCACCTTCTAGCTCCTCTCCCCTTTAGAAAAGGATCTATGAAACTTAAGTTGCCTTATACTTTACCAGCTAACCCTGATATAGGTCTTTAAAGTTTACAAAGTACTTTGTAAATACTATCTCATTTGATCCTTGTAACAACTCCTGGGAAGGAGGTAATATTATTGACCCCTTATTACAGATGAAGAAACTGAGGCAGATAATAGTGAAGTGATTTTCCCAAGATCACATAGCCAGTAAATGCCAAAGGTAAGATTTGAATTCATGTCTTCCTGACTTTAACTCCACATTTCTATCCACTATACAGTCTAGCTGCCTATACCATCAGTTCCACGAGGGCGAGTATATCTTACTGCCTAAACTTCTATTTCCCCAAGCTTCTAATACAATACTTAGCATAGAGTACATTTTCAACAAATACTTGTTATTGTGATTGTACCTCAGTAGGAGAATGGAACATTAAGAGATTATTTTGGGCAGGGATATGAAGATAAATGTTCAATAATCAACTTTCTAGAAACAGTGACACAATTTTACTCTACTGCTTTAACATTTTCTCCATTACCTTTTTAGCTTTAGATACTAATCAACCAAATAGTAAATCAAACCCCGATTTGTAGAATTTGCTGATTTCTAAGCTGTAAATACTCAGACTGAAAATTTAACAATTGGCTCTCAAGAGCGAATTTTAATTGGCTTCAGCACATCACTGCTGATGGGTCACATCACCCATTTGGAGAAAGAAACAGATTTTTATTTCATCCAAGAAAAGGAGAAAAAAGCTGGAGACATGAGGATAGTACCCATGTGGAGTCAAGGGGTAGAACTAGTGCAGAGTCATAGAAACAGTCTTGAAGTGAGCCTGGCTAGTGTGGTCATTCCCTCAAATGGAGAGTCTGGGGAGGAATTCAACAATCTGAGTAGGGAAATTTAGGGATGATGAATTGAGTTGGAATGAGGGGGAAAAGGGAATCTCTATATTTCCATATTAACTTTATTTATTAGTATAAGGCAAACAAGATAATTAAAGCATTCACCTGAATAAGCCAAGTTAACAAAAACAAAAGCATACTCATATTTCAAACATTTTTCTTTGTGAATTTTAGAATGATCTAGATTATGATGTAAGTTTATTTCTTTTCACATATGTCAGGGAATCTGTACTATAATGGCAATTTACACATATGTTTAAAAACAAATAAAACGATGATAAAGAAAATGGAAATCGGGGCGGCTAGGTGTCGAAGTGAGTAGAGTGTTGGCCCTGGAGTCAGAAGGACCTGAGTTCGGTACCGGCCTCAGACACTTAACACACACACACAAACAAAAACCTAGCCGTGTGACCTTGGGCAAGTTACTTAACCCCAATTGCCCTCCGAAAAGCAAAAAGAAAGAAAAAGAAAGAAATAAAATGGAAATCAAAATAAATTAATTGTGAATACGTCTTCTAGAGAATGAAATATAAATACAAAATTACAAATTATTTGTGGTCAATTATCAATAGTGTAGTTGATCTAAATCAAATATCACTTTAAATTATTGACAACACCAGTTCTCATATAGTTGTTTCTTTTCTTTATGTCACATATTCTGGCTATATAATCCTGTCCTTATTAAACCTAAAATTTAGCCACCCAAACTGAGGAAGTAGAAACACCTAGATCTGCCATCTCCATATAGAGAATGTAGAAGGAACATAGTTCTGCTCAGGTCGATTATGTGTTGCTATAAAGCCCTGTCATCTATTCCCAACATAGAGTGAGATGCAGGGAAAAGTTACAGAAGAGGAACTAGAGGGGAATTCAATTCCCTGCTGGTTCTGTCAGGCTTTTTGCAAGAGACTCACTTGTGTAGTTTTCAAGGTATGTTTCCAGAACATTAATAGATCAGTCAACAATCAGTTTTGAAGTGGCTGTTTGGGGTCTGCTACTGTGCCAGGCACTGAGGCTGCAAAGGTAAAAGAAAATAATCCCTGCCCTCAAAGAGATTATATTCTAGCAGGAAATAACATTCGTGTATGTTACTATATGAAAGATACAAATGAAATAGATAAAAAGTAACCTTTTCCTTTGACAGTTACACGTTCTAGTTCAGATCCACTCCCAGAATCATTTGACTTATATAAATACAGCCAATATGTTATGACTAGTAAAATGACACTGTGGTAAACTGAGGCAACATTTTCTACAGGGCATGACAACAGCTTATTAACAGTGACATATATAAGTGTAAATAAAATGGGCCAGACTGCCCCACCTCATTTGGGACTTGAAAAGATTGTATTTATTGAGATCCTATTGAGACCTGAAAGGAAGTGAGGTGGAATAGTTGAAAAACCTTACAATTAACTACAGCTGGGGAAAGTGGGCTGTCCTTCAAGTGCACCTAATCATGCCCCTGACAATTTAGAAATACCAATTATTTCATGGACCTCAGCTGCTTCTAGTAAACTTGGCCAGAAAATCAGAACCACCCCAATCAAGATCTCCGCTCTGCCCCAGTTAGCTTTCCCTTTGAAAATCAAATAATCTTTAATTTTGAGAAGAACAGTACAGGAGAGCCTGTCCCTTGGGTGGAGGCTCCCAAACAGGTTCTTTGTTTACAGGTAAACAAAACAAAAGTCCAAAATAACACCTTTTAGCAAGCTGTTTCAGCTAGGTGGTATAATGAATAGAGTTCTAGGCCCAGAGTTAAAAAAAGATTTCAAAGTGTTCAAATCTGTCTTCAGACACTTAGTAGTAATATCACCCTGGGCAATTCACTTAACCCTATTTGCCTCTGTTTCCTCATCTGTAAAATGAGCTAGAGAAGGAAATGGCAAACCACTCCAGTATCTTTGCCAAGAAAACCCCAAATGGGGTCATGGGGGCTAGAAATAATAAAATTATTTAACCACATCTTTAGTTGGATTAGTAGAGATGGTCTTTTAAATGAGATTGAGAAATGGGATTTGAAAATGGGGGATAATTAAGAGGAAGGGGGAAGGAGAAAATGGGGTATATATGAGAGGGCAGAATGGTGGAGATTAATCAGTATGTGTGCCATCTTGGGGTCGGGTTAGAGGAGAAATGGGGAGGAGATTTGGAACTCCAAATCTTGTGGAAATGAACGTTAATAACTAAAAATAAATAAATTCTGAAAAAAAAGAGAAATGGAGAATAGGATGGATTTCAGAGGAATACTGATTATTAAATGAGGGCATAATATTAATTTTACTCAGTGTTAATAAAGAGATTCCCCCAGTTCCCCAATCTAGTTCAATCCAAGAGTGTCCAGAGAATCTCTCCACCTTCTGGCAGTACCTCCACTCCTAAGACCTTCTGATAAGGTTGCTGAATTCCTCCCTATAACCTGTATTTGAGGAAGCAACCACACTAACCAGGTTTATTTCACCATGACTCTGGATTAATTTTCTTTTTTTTTTCTTTATTGGAGGGGGAAGGTAGGGAAGTTGGGGTTAAGTGACTTGCCCACGGTCGCACGGCCAGTTTTTTTTTGTTGTGTGTGTGTGTGTGTGTGTGTGTGTGTGTGTGTGTGTGTGTGTGTGTTAAGTGTCTGAGGCCAGATTTGAACTCAGGTCCTCCTGACTCCAGGGCCAGTGCTCTATTCACTGTGCCACCTAACCACCCCCCCATTAATTTTCAATCTTACCTCCACTTGGGTACCATACTCTTATACCTAGCTTTTCATACTCTTTCATGAGCTGTCTTCTTCCATTAGAATGTAAGTTCCCTGAGAGCAAGGAAAGAACTAGCATCTGGGGGACAAACTCGTAATAAAATTTAAAAATTCATTTTGAAGTCTAATAAAAGTGAGTTGAGATTTATTATGAACTGTTTCATCGTATCTCTTCTTATGTTCCAGTGAACCAGTATGGCTATTCAATATTTGCTTCCATGAGCTCTGGGCAGAACTTATGCCATTCTTAAAAGGCCAGATGGGCTTGAAATATTAGCCCCATATAAAACGAAAACAAAACAAAACAAAAAAGCACCATTGTGAGTCAGAAAGCATAGCATACACAAGTTTTACAAAATATGTAACTGCACACCTGATTTCACTTGTATTAGCCAATATGAATAAACCCATGCTTGCCCTGGAAAATTTAGGGCATGAGATTATGTTTCTAAGCACAGACATTCTTTTGATATGCAAATTACAAAATGCATGACTATATGGGGCTAAGCCAAAAAATATTAATCAATAAAACACAACAGGGGTGCAATTTTCATAATTACACCCAGTGCTCTGCTGTATCGCAAGATTTAAGGTGCAGCCCTGATTGCTACTTTATGATAAATGTGTGCCCTTCAATTGTCTTTTAGCTAGCACATGGATTGTTTCCTGCCAGGGAAGTTTTCTGGTTCAAAGAATATAAAGGCAGCAGTTTCTAATTCAATTTAGTTTAACAAATATTTGTTAAGCACCTACTATGTGATAGGAACTGATAGGCACAAGGGATACCAATATAAAGTCTTTGACAGGCTGACTTTCTGCTGAATAAAATTTCAGGATCAAATGGAAAAAAAAAAACAGTTTAGTGGGTTTTGTAATAGTCATTAACTCTGTAATCTATAATGCCACTTGAAATCTATGATAATTAGGTTTCCTCAATTGGAATACATTTAAATAACTAACACCCCCCTCCCCCAGTGATTTTATAAGACCAATCACAGAATCTGAGATCTAGATCTTTAAAAGACCTCTTGAGCCACTCAACCTGGTGCAGGGAAATTTTTTTTTACTTGTGTGGGAACAATTCTTTATAAATAAATCAATATATAAATAAGTCCCATGAACAAGAACATATATACTTATACATGTGTGTGCATGCCTACATCCAGACACACAATATTTCCTTTAGTATTCAGCAGAGAACCAGTAACACTTTCTCTTAAAGCATTGGAAAAAGGAAATTCTTTGTCCACCTAAACTTCTATTAATTAGCTTGAGTGAAATTAAAACATACATTTTGGGAGACAATGGAGTTTCCAAGAGCTTCATCTCCTGTTAGAGCTGCATGTTTTACCAAAATGCTATGGTGATCAGAGGAGAAAGTATTCAAATCTATTCACAGAATCAAATAAGGCTTCACAGGGGCAGTGGAAATTGAGTCTTGAGGGATGGTGCAGCTAAGGAAGAAAAGAGGAAGGAATGTCTCGAGCAAAAGTGTGGAGCTAGGGTATATTTGTGCTATAGCATCAAGTCCAGTTTGACTGAAGTGTAGAGTATTCTTAAAGGAAATGTGTGAGTTAAGATCAGAAAGACAGGTCTGTGGCCTACTTTATGGTGGGTTTTGAATACTAGGTGAAAGAGTTTGTGCTTAGTTTGATAAGAAATTGGGAAGCTCTGATTTATTTTAGAGGAGTGCTATGTTCAAAGATCTCACACTGGTATCCTGAGTTGGAACTTATAATGCTTTCTCCCACTGAAATAGTGTTATTAATGGTGTGTGACCATGTTGTGTGACCATGAGCAAGTAACTTAACTTCTCATCCTCAATTATCTTTTCTAGGAATTAAACTATATCTTGGAATTTAAAACTAGGAAGGTCCTTGGGAGTTACAATATTTGTCCTTTCTTACCATGAGCAAGTAACTTAACTTCTCATCCTCAATTATCTTTTCTAGGAATTAAACTATATCTTGGAATTTAAAACTAGGAAGGTCCTTGGGAGTTACAATATTTGTCCTTTCTTCTTCACAAGGTTTTTGTGAGAGAATGAAAGCACATGTGACAAGTATATGGTAGCAACTTGTAAATTATCACACAATTATTATTACTATCATCAAGCTATATGACCATGAACCAAGGAATGCCACAGTGTCTGAAGAAAGGCAGTTTACAACCACCAAGTGGGCAATGGAGATATTCACACTGAGCACTAGTAGGCTGAGGCCTATTACCAACAAATAATTGCCTGGAATGACCATGGGCTCCATTAATTCCCATTCAATGTCAAGTAATCTAGAGGTCATTCTTCACATTAGGCATGCTGCTATTGGGGGTTTATAGAAGGATTTGAACAAGAGCCTCACAGAATGGGAAAGTTATGATCTCCATAACTGGAGAAGGTACCCAAACACAAAAATGAGATCACAGATCCATCAAAATATTGAAATATTATTAACCTAACTGTAATAAAGTAATTAATACTGTGACTCATTTATATTATTATGAAGTTGGAAATTTGTAGGTTGTTCTGAGAAGCTGAAGGTTATTTATAAAATACTTTTATTATCTTTCATTTTATAAATTTCTCCCTGTATGTCTCTTCCTACTCCTCCCAGAGTTATCTCAAATATTTATTTTTTATTTTAGTAATATCTCCTGACTACTAGCCACTTCCACCAAGTATATTAAATGAATGAATTCACACATACATATATATATATATGCATATATATATATATATATATATATATACATAAAATTGTTAATACAGAAATACATAGTCTAGCAAAACAAATTACCACACTGACATTGTCTGAAAATGCATACTGTTGATGGATTTTAAATTAATTACCTCTCGGACAAAAGTTGAATGACATGTTACATATTCATTCTTTGGACCCATGCTCTTTCATTATATTAAAAAAGATTAAAATTGAGTTGTTCATTTTTTCAAACTAAAAATAAATAAATTTAAAAGAAAAAAGAGTTGTTTTTTTCTCCTCTTTGATTCTGTTATTATAAGATCTCTTTCTCCCAGTTCACTTATCTCTCTAAATCAGTTTATATAAATTTTCTCAGTTTACTTTGAAGTCATATATTCTTTTAATTTAAGGCAAAACTGCATTCCATTACATCATACACAACAATATATTTAGCTGTTCCTCAGTAGAACACTTCCTTAGTTTCTAAAGTTTGACTACCACAAAAAAATTGCTACAAATAATTTTGTACATGTAGGTCCTCTTTTTTTTTCTTTCTTTGATTTCTTTCAGTTATAGGCCTAGTAGTAGAATAGCCCAGTCAAAAGGTTTGGACAGTTTAGTAAATTTGGAGGCAAAGTTCTAAATTTTCCAGAATGCATGAAGAAATTCATATTTGTAATAATAATATGTATTGTACCTGTTTCCCCACAATCCCTTCAACATTCAAAATTTCCTTCTTTTTTTATCTTTGCCAATCCAATGGATGTGAGGTGTAACCTCAAAATTACTTGAATATGCCTTTATCTAATTATTGGTGATTTCTAACATTTTTATGTGGATTTTTATACCTTGCATTTCTTCCTTTGAAGATCATGTGACTGTTCTTATGATGATTTGTCAATTATGGAGTGGTGCAGTCATAAATTCATAACAGTTTCTTATAGATTTAGATATGAGCCCATATAAGAGAAGATTGTTGCATAGATTTCCCCCCAGTTTTCAGTTGCCTTTCTGAAAATATGTGTGTATGTATGTATGTATGTATACTCACATATACATAAATATTCAGTCAAAAAACATCTCTTAAATATCTATTAAGTTCTGGGTACCACACTAAGAACTGGAGATGAAACCAAGTCAAAAGAAAATCCCTACCCTACATAGTGAGGGGCTATGCAAAACTACCTTCTGGATCCCAAAGTTTTTTCAACCTGTGAGGTCTGGAATTACCCTGGCTGAGGAACTCAGTACCTCCCCCATGCAGTGAATATGATACCAAAAAAGGAGGCTAAAAGCTCCAGATTTCTGATAGAAGTTTAATCAGTCATTATAATTACTTACAAACAGAGGCAATCTGGGTTGGCTGCCATGAGATTCTATGGATCCTCACAAACCACCCCAAAAATCCCCATGGTAATAAGAGAAATCAGACAAAGTGAGAAGTCATATGGTGCTTCACTATGGATTGGTGGGCATATTTTTTGTTTGTATGTTGTTTTTTTCTGCTTATTTAATGTTTTGGCTAATATTTTAGTTTATATTTAGTATTGAACCTAGACATCCAGACATTTACCCGGTATTACTGGGCACTCAAAGTTGGGTAATAGTCATATACCAACCCATGTGCCACTCATAGTATCTCAGTTATGAGTCAATATCGGAGTTATGATTCAGTATTAAGTTATGATTTTTAATAGGTCATTTAATCATTTAATAGGTCATAATATTTGGGCTTCCACCTTTCACACAGTTTAAATCAATGACTTTTCACTTTTTTTTCCCCATTTCAGATATTTTAATAAGTATTCTCTGCAAGGCATTTAAAATACCAGTTTGTGAGGACAAACTTCATTGGACAGAGAGAGAGAATATGGAAGAATGCAGGTAGCCACAGAGCTGAGGAATTTTCTTGATTTGGGGCAGGGTCTGAGTCTCTACTGTTTTCTAATCAGCCTTGTACTGCTCTGTAATCTTATATTTCTCTTTTTCTGTGTCAAAAATCTCTCCTCAATGTCTAGGTTTACAGAGTCTCTTTTTCTTGAAGTAGGCATCAGTAAGATGATTTTGCATTTTTATAGCTAAAAGGTTAACCCTGGTAGAGGTGACAATGACAAATCTTCAATAGGTCTTTCTCAGAGGAACATGATTGATGGTCAGAGGTCTGATTACAAGTAGCAAGCAACTAGCCAGCTGCTTCAGGAACCACTCACTTGTCCTTGTGGTGGCCAATAAGCATGATCAGAATGGTACCCTGGCATGGTGCTCACTCAGTCTCCTCATATACTGGCTGAAGGGCTTTTGCCATGACTTAGCAGCTTTCTAGGCACATCCTCAGTGGGGTAATACATAAGCATTTTGTGAACCTTTACCACGTGGGTTCCTCCATTCTTATCATCACAACTGACTTTAACATAGCAGCAGCCACCTTCTTTTTCTTTTTCCTTTCAATCCGGATTTTTGGTACTTCCACTTGTATATGGTTCTCTGGGAATATGTTGCAGACCTGGGGTATCTACCAATCCCTCAGGCCAGGACTGGGTTGCAATTGCAATGCTTTTGAGGCTTTTCCCACCACCTCTTCAGCCACATCTTTTTGTTGTCCCTTTTTTTCTTTTTTTCTTTTCTTTTCTTTTTTTTTGCTTTTTTTTTTTTTTTTTTTTTTTTGCTTTTTGGAGGGCAATTGGGGTTAAGTAACTTGCCCAAGGTCACACGGCTAGGTTTTTATTTGTGTGTGTGTTAAGTGTCTGAGGTGGAATCCGAACTCAGGTCCTTCTGACTCCAGGGCCGATGCTCTACTCACTGCGCCACCTAGCCAGCTGCCCCCCACCCCCTTTTTTTTCCTTTTTGACCTTCTTTTCTTTTGATTCCTTTTGGGGCTTTTTCTCCACCATCTTGAGAAAATGGAAAGAGACTTTTCACTTCTTACTATGTATTACAACTTTTCTCGAATTGGAGCCCCACTCAATTTAATATCTATATTGATGTCCCATTTTATTATTTGTCATCTTTTCTCTCACATATCAAGGCATGGAATTCTCCCTTATCCATAAATCTGAATAATTTATTGGTCTTACCCTAATTTATTTTGTGATCATTTAGATCAAAACAATGTATTCATTTGGAGCTTATCTTGCTATGTCTGAAAACTATAGTGCTGTCTAATTTTCCAAGTTTTACTCAAATAGTGAATTCTTTTCCTACTACTTGATGTCATTGGGTTTCTTAAATACTATAAATGATACTAATAGAACCTCTTCCCCCCTCTTTTTTTTAACAATTATTGAAAAGGTCTTTATGTTTTCTCCATTGAATATAATGTCTGTTCTCCAATTTATTTATAAAATACAAACTTGGTAGGGGTGTGTGTGTGTGTGTGTGTGTGTGTGTGTGTGTGTGTGTGTGTGTGTGTGTGCTCGAGTGCACAGGCACAGGCATTTGTGTCTGTGTTTCTGTCTGTGTTTAAAGTGAGGGGCCTAAGTAAAACTACCTTTTGTATCTCAAAACAATAAAACATTCTCTGTTGGTTAATAGTCATAGACCAATACCTGAATAGTGAATGAGGGAGTCAGTGATCACCCCCACAAGTAAAAAAAAGCACTGCCTTTCATATTAGAAGACCTGAGTTCAAAACTCACTTCTGATTATGCAACCATGAAATTTACATTCTCAATAAGTCACTTAATATTGTTAGGCCTCAGTTGTTTTTTATAATTTTATAAAACAAAAGGATTGAATTAGAAGTCCTGTGATGTCTCTTCCATATTTAGAACTATGATATCATATGATCTTTGCATAAAATTCACACTTCTTCCCAGTCAGAGATATTCATGTAAAAGGAATGTGGAGGGTGAACCATTGTTTAATCTCTCAGCCCTTGCATCACTGCCACATCAAGGTAAGGTTGTATTGTTCAAGTTTCTGCCTAAGAAACATGATCTTTGCATGCTCCAAAAAAACTTGAAGGGTTTTAAGGATAAACTCAGCATTTGACTATGTTGCCTGAAGATTAGTCTAGCTCAGTGAGGAGATCTATAACCAAATGGTTATATACTAGGTCAATAATTTGGACACTATCATAACTCATGAAAATTATCTTCTAAGACAAACAAGAGTTATTAAAATATTCAGTGGAAAGCATTTCCATTTTGATAAAAATTTTTAAAAACCATTTATTGAAGTTGTACAAGGACCTGTGATGTCACTGGGGAGGTGATATTTTACCACCTACTAAGATCATAACCCAATTATAGTTTATATTTTCATATAATTTCTTGGAGATCATGGTTTCACTGCTCCTACATAGCAGAGATGGAATTTGAAAGTGGTTCTTCCTAACTCCAAGTCTATCATTCTATATACTATGCAGATCTGTCCTTGTATACAATTCTTATGCATATAATAAAATTTTGGTTTAAGCAGATACAAATTTGCTTCCTATAATTAGTAGTAGA